>NDGM011092512.1:0-15093 GCA_002564305.1 Octomys mimax
GAAGTCCCCGCCCCATGACTGCCATGAGGCTTTGGGGGGACAACTAGACACAAACCATAACACATGCTAAGAATACAGTCTATTCATCATGATCAAATAGAAAGGTCATGCTCTGTCCATCAAAGAAGGGAGAAAAGCAGATATGCAAAATTATAATACTATATAAAAGTTGTCTTCTATCATTTTGCTGAAACACAAGGAAGTAATTAATTCTGATAGAGTTATAAGGATGTGGAAGAATTTTCACAGAGAGTTGGATATAATAAAGTGAAGCTACAAAACTATTATACAAATATATGATTGTCAGCTGGGGATATAGCTCAGTGGCATAAGTCCCTGCCTGGAAAGCAACAGGTCCTGGGTTTGATCCCTGGTACAAAAAAATAAATAAAATAAAAATATGTGCTTGTCAATATATTAGAGAAGAGAGGTATGTGAGAAATGAACATAAAGTAGCATTTGAAGAAATATGTGGTTTGGTGCTGATCTTGTGACATTAAATATCACACTTTAGTACTTTTGTCTCTTTGTCTCTATTTCTATTGGTTTACAGCAAACACATCATGTAGTGTATATGATATAAATGTTCTGCATCACTCTTCTAACCTAGCAAGTCTTTAAAAAGAGTATCTAGAGAAATGCCTGATCTATTCCCACTCCTCATACTTGCTATCCTTAGACATAAGTATCTTTTTGTTTGTTTGTTTGTTTTTCAGAACCTGGGATTGAACTCAGACCCTTGCGCTTGCCATGCAAGTGCTTATTCTACTGAGCCATCTCCCCAGCCCACCCCATAAATATCTTGATAGTAATCATTTAATTGTCACAGTGGTGCTTAGGGTGACTTAAAATAACAAAATATGTATAGATTTGTAGTCACTCTTTTCCTTTTATTTTGGGACTGCATTATATACAGTGAGCATACTCTGCTCTGCCCTTTCCACCATTCTTTGAGGTTTTCACCATTCTTTGAGGTTTACAAAGACTTCTCCCATGGGGGGAAAGATTAACATAGCCCACCACTTTGCTGAACCCGGCAGGCAACTACTTAAGGACTGAGGAAGATACAATATCTTATTTATACATGTCCAAGCTCCATAATCAAATATAAATGAAATCTTCAATACAGTATTAATTTGGTCTGTATTTCCTGCCCTCTTTGATTCAGACCTTTAAGAGAGGAAAAAGCTAATTAAAAAAATACTTTGCAGAGTTATGTTCCACAATAACTGAGCACAGTATGATGTCACATTTATATATAAGTAGTATAATTTTATATGTATAGTATAATTATAATATCGAGGCAGTTAGCACATCTATTGCTTCAAATTTATCATTCTGGGAATATTCACAATCTTAACATCTATCTATTCTGAAATATAAAATAATTTATCATTAACTATGAATCACCAGACAGTTCTATAGAATTCTAGAACTTTTCCACACAACTCACTTTATACGAAACCATGCAAATTTTGGAATTTTCATAAATCAATTTAAAGGCATTCTACTGAAAGGTAATAAGATATTTAAGAGTAGAATATTGGTTCAAATAACTTTTATATTAAATCAGTAAAATATAATTTTTCAGATAAATTGAATCCTACTGTTTGTAATCATAGATATTTATTAGAAGGAAAGAGCATTGAATCATATATACATTGCCTGTAATTTTATTCATGCTACAGTGGAAGAGCTGAGTAGTCAGTATTGAGATAGTATTTACTGAAAAGGCTAAAATGTTTACTGTCTATATTTTTATCAGGAAATGTTTTCTGAATTTTTTGGAAGTTAATAGGAAATTTTGTCTGAAATTGGAAGAAATTAATTCAGTGATAAAACTAATGGTTTGAAATGAAATTATACTTTTGATACTGTGTGTTAAAACTTTCTTAATTTGAATATTGAGATTAATTAGTTTATTAATTATTTTATCATTATTTACAGGGCAAACACAGTCTTATTCACAAATTTAATTTCCTCAAAAAATACTGTCTCTTCCTGGGAAGAGGCTAGTAGTTCCAATAAAATGGAAATGCATAAAATCGGCCTCACATTGACAAACAAAGAAATATTCATTCTTTGTCTAATTTCTCTCAGTTTTGTCTATGGAAGGGTAGATGTGCTCTGAAATGGAGGTGTGAGGATTGTACCCTTTGCATGAAAGAGGATTGATTAGGAGCTAATATGCAATAATAGTGCTATGACCCATCCTGAAATAATATATCAAACATTGATATTACTCAAGGTCAGTTTAAAGCTCTCATTTTTTTCTGTTAGTCTGTAGTACTAATAAATGTTCTGTTTACAGGCGATAAATCCATTTAATTTGTATAATTAGGAAATAGTCTAGTTAAATGTTCATAGGTTTAGCAAATATAAGGAGTGATCAAAAGATACTGTGAGTGTTTAAATGAAAAAAAAAAAGATCACTGTAGGATATCAATGACCAAGAACAAAAAAAAATGTATTTGAAGTGAAGGAGATTATTTGAAGATTTTGAGGGTGATAAATGGCAATGCATCTTCTCCCCATCACTGTTTCCAAAATTTACACATACTCCATATTTTATTGCAGCTCATTGATCAACCATATTTTTGACAATCATTGAAAATAAAAAAATCACCTTGTGTCTTTATTGACTTTATCCCCAGAATCTGTAAGATGTAAATTCTCAGTCTTGCATGAGGTCAATATGACCATCAAATGGAAAGTTGTAGCATTCATTCAGGGTATCAAGGTAGCGATGACAGTACATGAGAGAAGACTTCCAGAGGTGCTACAGAGTAACAAGAGAAAGGGCTAAGTGTGTTCATAGCAAAGGAGAATATTTTGAAGGCATTAATGAAAATGTGTCACTTTCTGCAATAGACCAGGGTCATCTCTAATTCACAACAATCCTCCTGCCTCAGGCTCCTGGGTGCTAGGATTACAGGATTGGGCCACCATGCCTGGTTTTTGTGTTGGAGCACATTTTTTTTATGCCTTGTGAACTTCAAAATGTAAATGATTCAGGAAAGTAGTTTATTTTTAATTTTTTAAGCCATTTAGGTGAAGTGTTTTAATAATGTGGTAATTCAAAGAACAATCCCTTTCCATTTTAAACATTTTCCTTCATTCCTTCATGGGATACCAAGTAGATGGCTAAAGACCACAGGTTGAATGGAGAGGGTTGCTACATGGATCTTTTAGTGATTATTTCATTTATAGAGGAAAAGTGTGTTCAATTTTAGGTTGTCTATTTTATCTTCTGTGTTACAAAGACTGTTTATCTATAATGAAGTGTCTTGTTTAGTGGAATTGGGCAGGGAACTTCTGATGCCTTCTTTCTTTCCACAACATGAAAGCAAATACTGAAAAATGGAAAGAATATCAGAAATAAGTCAAATACTTTTCTTTTGGGTCGCCTTATCATAGGTTTTCCTTCATTTACAAGATTTCATTTTATGGTCTGCAGTAACCGTTGGCCTCCATGGGCCCAAATTAAATAGTGTGCAACAAGGGTGCAGGTGAAAGAGGCAGTTTGCAGACTTTGGAAACTGATGAGCAGTGTGAATTGTAAAGAAAAAAGTTCATAAAAAAACCAAAAGATAAGAAGGTCCACAATGAGCGTATTAGACAAAATCCATACATGGTAGAGTGTTCCGCAATTATGCTGAAATGTTTCAACATAAAATGATCATATAATAGTTTCTTAAGGCTCTGGGTGATCTATATTGCAGTCTTATGACTATTTCAACACCGAGAAAGTAAAAACTTGAATAGGTTCAGTGGTTCACTCAAAGTCAAATATTCGATAAAGGAAAATACTCTCTCATGGTCCAAGGTTTGTGTCTCTTCTATTTCTTCTTATGTATTTAGTACAGGGTCTACAAGGTCTCACTATGTAGATAGGTCTCATAGTAACTCTCCTTATTTTAGCCTCCCAAGCACTGGGATTACAGGTGTTCACTACCACACCCAGTCTCAGTGGCCATTTCGGCGCACCTTCAGGCAGGGCCAGCACGGCACGCCGGGGGTTGAACCCCTGGCACTGAGCTCTGCCTAAGCAGGCACTTTAGTTCGCTGAGCTATCTAGGAAGGCCCCTTTTTTCTCTATTATAGTACAGTATCTCTACAAAGTCAAATCAGGAAACAAGTATTTGTATTTCCCGTATATCATAAGACAAAAGTGCTGAGTTTAACACACTGTAATTTCTATGATTGTGTGTGTGTGCGCGCGCGCGCGTGTGTGTGTATGTACATGTGTATGTGCTAGAGGAAGGAGCTTTTGTTAGTTCAAAAATAGATAAAATACCTTCACCTGCAACCCCTTAGCCTAAAGAGAGCCAAGTTGGATAGATCGATCCCTTTACTCCGTGTGACTGGGTCAGGCGGAGTTAATTAAGCATAGTCTGGGCCCCCAAGCAAGAAAGTGCTTTTGGATGAAGTTCAGAGAAAAGCCTGTGAAGCTAGCATGGAGCCGGCCCCGACTTCCTTGTTCTGGCCAATACAAATATTATTATGAGTCCTATTAATCAGTTACAGTGTTTGACTCTGTGACCTTCTGAACGCAGTATATTTCCACAATGCCCTGAAAAGTATTTCTTTCTATTTGCTCAAATATATTTGATACTAATTTCTTCTAAGGATTACATGCATTTTTTGTAAGAACAATAAAGAAACAGTATGGATTGAGTTTTGCTACACATTTTTTAAACTCATGATATATTCAATTCTTATTTGATTTGTAATTTTTCTGGAAATAGGAGAGCACCTTAATATATTTATATATTTCCATTTTAAATAACTGTGAATATAAGTGCTGATTATCTTCAGGATACTGTTGCTTTGATAAAACAATCACTTTCTGACACTGCTGAAATAAAAGCACTGTCTTGATTTTTTACTTTATTGTTTTATTTTCATATCCTTAGAAATTTCGGTAATAAACATGATGCATTGTATAATGTCTTTTAAGTGGTAGTATTCTAACAGATCTTTAAACATCAGAATTGAAATATGAAAAATCATTAGACTTCTACCAACATGTCTATGTTTAATTGAAATTTTATATTATAATGTGGGCCCATGATATCATCTTGATTATTGTTTTCTTGAAAACCTATATTTAAGTTTTATCTATTATAAACTACTCATTAATACTATTAGCCATCCTCACTTACTGTCTACATCATTTTCTGAAGCACTAATTTTTATAAACATCCGGGTAAGTTTCAAGTCATTTCTCATGTTTCTCACAGATAACGTTTGTAGATAGGGAGAAACAGGGAAAAAAATCAATTGCATATTTCCACCACCCAAGTTGCTAAATCAACAGTGATCTGATGTTGATGTCTGATCACTTGGCGCTGCTTGAAATATATGCTTTTTTATATTTCTACAAGTACAGGACATATTTGTGGTGCTTTGTGATTTAAAAGCATTTCAATGAATTTCATGAATGGAAACTGATCTCATCAAGAGACTAAATGTTTTATTTAATATGAACTTTGCTTATAGTATATTCTTTCCTTTTTAAAATTATTTAACCTTATTGATGTGGTTTAAACTTGTTAATGCAAACATTTTGTGATCATAATTACTCCATCAGCATGTATGTAATTTTTGAGAGAAGAGTTGCTGCTAAAACTTCAGCTATAGATACTTGTTAATATGTACCTAAATTCTATTTTTAAAATAGGATTATTCCAACCTGGGGGAGCTCATCTGCAACATGAAGCTGGCCCAGCAGTACGTGATGACCAGCCTGCAGCAGGAGTACAAGAAGCAGATGCTGACCGCGGCTCACGCCCTGGCTGTCAACGCCAAGAACGTGCTTGATGTCATTGACCAAGCAAGACTGAAAATGCTTGGGCAGACGAGACCGCACTGACCTGCCCAGGAGTGCGTCCTTCTACGCCTTGGAAAGTGTTCTCTAGCCTTCCACCAGCAGTGAGGAATTAACCCGTGTCCTGGGCCGCCAGCACTTACAGCTCCAACTGAATGACAGCTGGTTGAAAATCTCGCAGAGACAAGTTTAACCATGTTTTGATTTGAGTTCATTTTTGTTCGCTTAAAATCATGATGTTCAAAAAAGTCCAGATCCAAAATAACGTTTTTCTAAGAATGAAATGTGTCCATTAAATTAAGCTTTTTTGAAAAGACCAAGCATGGTGGTGCCCATCCATAATCCCAGCTATTGAGAAGCTGGGGTAGAAGGATTGAAAGTTGAAGTCTGGCCTTCTCAGAGACCCTGTCTCAAAATGGAAAGAAAAAAACCTTTTTTAAAGAAGCTTCTCATGAGGGCCAGGGAGATGGCTCAGTAGAATAAGTGCTTCCCTGGTAAGTGCAAGGGCCTGAGTTCAATCCCCGGTTCCGCTAAATAAATAAATAAATAAAATAAAGAAGCTTCTCATGAAGAAGTTGGTGTTAGAATTGGGGTGTGCTTCAGTGGGAACGGCCAGGGGCCGTGCTCATTCCTGACCTACCTTCACTGCTATTGGAAGAAGAGAGCATATGTGAAGAATCCCTGGAAACTCATGAAGCACAGCGTTCTTTTACTGCCTTGGAGTTATCCCGACTGGGACTTTTGTTTGTTAGAACACCCCTCCATTGCAATATGCTAATCCCATTTACAAAGAAAGAATATAAAAGCTGTATTTTGAAGACTCAAATTGTTTAAGAAAAAAAAAATAGGATTAATGAATTGGATACTGAAGCACTTTGATGGTGGAGCAAGCATTCATGATCTGGAGTGGTATTTATCAACTAATATTTGCTATTTAAGTTATCATGCATATTAAATAGGTTGTTGTATGTTGTTACCTGTTTTTGTAAAACTCTGGACAATTAAACATATTATAAGTCTGCTTGTGGTATGTAGCTATAACACAACAATAAAGACTGGAAAAGCTGACAAAGAAATTATTTTGTTTTGGCTCATGATATAGGAAATCCAAAATCATTACATCACAACCTGTATGTACCTCTTATTGCTTTAACTCATGACAGAAATCTGAAGTGCAAGGTGATGAAATGCCAAAAACAAGTAAAATTTGTTATTTGGTATATTTATAATGAGGATTTAAAATATCCCTAAAATGTCTATGTTCAGAAGTAGATCTGGATGGAGGGTTAGTTACTGGGAGCATAAGTCAGGAGGACTCACTGTACATTTCAGAGTTGTTGTGTTCCTCCTATCTCAGCCTAGCCAGTGCTGGGATTACAGGCATGTGCCACAATGTGTGGTTCTGGACCAGCATGATAAGCATGACATGTAGTTCCAGGGATCGAACCTGGGTCCTTGTGCTTGCCAGGCAGGTGCTTATGTCACTGAGATATCTTCCCAGCCCAGCAGCTGTGAGCTGTCTGGGTTCTTCTCCACTCTCTCTGTGTCCTGGCTGCCGTGTACTAAGTAGCTCCTCCACCATGCTGTCTCTGCCTTGACGCCAACAAAGCATCAGCTGAATCCTATGAAAACTGAGCCACAATAACCCTTTGCTCATTTCAGTTGTGAGTGTTGGGTGCTTTGTTTCAGTGATGGGAAGGCTGTAAAGAAATTAGTAATGTGAGTGCAATGGTTGATGTGATTTGAGCTGGCCATGAAATTTGCAGGAAGAGTTTTGAAATCTTTAAGGATGTGGCACAGAGAAATCTTTGAATGTTGTAAGAAAATCCTGTTAGATAGTTCTTCTCAGAGCTCAAAAGACTAGAACAATGCAGAAAGTGAAGTTTAGGCTGGCCTTAGATAGGAAAAGGCTCCATTGGAAATTGGACCAGAGACACTGTATGTATCATTCTGACAAAGAAGTTGTTGAAATGTGGCCTTATCTTGTCCTAAGACTTTTCATGAGGTTGAATTTAAAGGTAGCAGATTAATTGATCTGCTAGAAGAAATAGCAAGGTAGGACAACTTTCAGGATCTGGAATGGATATTGCTTGGTGCTATTAACCAGCAAAATTAACACAGAGAATCAAAATCAAAGTCAAATCTGACTGATCTGAAACATTTGCAGAAAGAAAGCACATGTAAAGATGAGGCAAATAATGCAGGATTGATGAAAAGATTATTACTGAGAAGGAACCAAAATCTTTGTACTAGGACCATGAGAGTAAGTATCTTCAAGTTATTTCAAGAAATTTTGAAACTTCCGTGTTTTGACTCTCAGAGTATTTTATCCTTTCTACTTTATGCATAATCATTTTCTTGAATTTTCCAGGCAGCGGCTTGGACTTAATAGTAACTTAACAGTACTCCATTGACATGACTTATAGCAAAGCTAATAGGTTCTATTTATTTATTTATTTATGGCAGAACCGGGCATTGAACTCAGGCCCTTGCATTTGCCAGGGAAGTGCTTATTCTACTGAGCCATCTCTCCAGCCCCCTGAAACTTCCATGTTTTGTAGGGTGAAAGGTGTCAAAACACAAACACTTTTTAAAATGTATTTATTTTTAAATAGCAATGAAACAGTTAAAATATAAACTCTTTAGAAAGATTTTCCTCTGAAAAGATTGGCAGAGTAACCTGATTATTGAAGACAGCCTAGAATGCTTTTACAAAAGTTCAGCCATTGAAATTCTTAGAGACCGTAAAATCATGGACTGACAGGAACAGTGTACTATTTAAGCTAGAGGAAAACTTTTATGTCATCTGTGTGGTCCTGGTTATCCATGTGTGCATAATGCAAAAGTTGTGGTATCGCAGAGGCTTCTTTTTACATTTTAAGGAAGGCCAAGGAGCTCAGGCAATGACTGTAAAGGTAATGCGTAAATCAGTAAGAGTGAAGCTGAAGGTACAGAGGAAAATGAAGAAGGTTGAAGTTGGCAGAAACATGAGTTGTCTGTTAATGAAAGCCACAGGCAGTGAGCAGACTCCAAAAAAGAGGCCATGTGGACTGCAACCAGAAAACCCATAGAAGTTGTGCAGACCAAACATTTTGGAGTACACATCACCTCACCACCTGTCCCATATGTTGTACATAGTGATACAGAATGTCATGCTTGTCCTCATGGGCTTTGTGAATCTTGCTCTGGTTTGATTCCTTTCTTTTATTTGTTTTAAAGAGGAAAAACAAAAACAATGAGAACAAAGAAACAAAGCAACATAAAACTATACAATGGTACAGAATTTCAAAAAAATATTAAAAATTGTGATATTATGTATTGTTATCGTCAAATTTGTTGCTTAGATTACTAGATAGGGCCGGCCTGATAGTTTAGCAGACTACAGCACCTGCTTAGGCAGAGCGTGGTGACCAGGGTTTGACTCCCAACACCATAATCTGTGCAGGCCCTGCCTCTGGGGCACACTGAGATGGTGATTGAGACTGGGCATGGTGGCACATCCCTGTAATACAAGCACCTGGGAGGCTGAAAACAAGAGGATCACTACAAGGCCTATCTGTGTAGTGTGACCCTGTAAACCCTGTACTAAATACATAAGAAGTCCCCAACAGATTACTAGATATAGGTATTAAAGTTTGATTAAACATTAATTCTTCCTTCCAATAAACCTTAATTTTTCCTTATTTCACTTTTTATTTCTTAATTTACTTTAAAGAGAGTATAATAATAAAAACAGTAGAGACAGTACACTTTAAAAAAAAAGAAGAAAGATATTCTCCTATTCCATTTGGAATGGAAAAGTTGATGCAAGTATATATTAAAAGTGCTAAAATTTGAGGCTTACAGCTAAGAAATTGTCTTGGGTCTCAGAGGAGACTTTGAATACAGACTTTTCAGCAATGCTGGAGTTGTTAAAAGCTTGGTAATTCTTAGAGACGAACTGAATGCCTTTTGCTTAACGAAATGAACAAGAGCATTTTGGAGGATGGTTCATGATATTACAGTTTGGATAGAAAATTTCAGTCAATAAATTCATGTGTTCAGAGTGAGGGGCAGGTTAGAGGAGACAGTTCCCTGGGAGGATGACTTAGGATACATTCTTGTCCCTCCCACCTTCCAGGTCCTCTCTCTGTTTCCCAGTTACCAGGGTCTAAGCAGCTTTCCTGGCATGCTCTCTGCCATGCCATTTCATCACTGAAGATAATCAGTCACGAACTGAATCCTCTGAGAACTATTAGCCAAAATAAATCCCTCTGTCATTAAATTATGAATGCTAGTTATTTTGTTCTATAAATGGTTATGAGGAATATTTCTCTCTACCTCTATCTCATTGTGTATATATAATCTAAGATTAAAATAGTGGCATAATTGGAACATATCCAACAATAAAGAATTAAGAAATTATTGTTCCCATCATATGTATTAATACAAAATGTATACAACTTTCTCAAGAACAGGTAGCTACTATAAGAAAGCTTCCATGAATGAAAATATAGAAAATTAAGGGCAGACCAAATAGCTCAGTGGATTAAAATACCTGCAAGCAGGCACAGGGGCTGGAGGTTCAATCCCCGGGCCTGCCTTGCCAGCCCTGCATCCAGGGCATGCTGAGACAGCAATTGAGACTGGGTATGGTGGCTCTCACCTATAATCTTAGCTCTTGGAGGTTGTAAACAGATGGATCACTATGAGTCTGATCTAGTAGTGAGACACTGAACACCCTGTAGACCCTTTCTGAGGGAAAAAAAAGAAAATATAAAATACAGTTGACAGAGTGTATGTCAGTGACATAATGCATGTAAACTAATGAAACTTAAAAATATAAATGACACTTGTAGAATAGTATGAAGATCAAAATTGTTTTATATATTATTTAGAAAGTAGAAAACATAAAAAGTAGGTAAATAATACACAAAAGTAATCAACTGAACATAACAAAATAGATTTTTACAATATTATACTCTTACATCATTATATTCACAGTTACTTGTCATATATATTAATGACATTTATTGACTTATAGTTATTTAAATAAGATTTTATATTAAATGAATGATAAATAGTGCTTACATATAAAATTTCAGTTAGATCTTATCTCAAAATAATCCTCAATTTAGTATTCATGCAAAAAAATGTATTGCTTTTTGTAATATAATTTAAGTTAAAAAATAAAAGAAATATTTAATAGCTGTGAAAATTAATATTGCAATTCTTAATACTTTCAATAGTTACATACTCATGGTGAGTCATAAAGACATAATTTACTATAATACTTAGCTGCAATTATTTTTGAACTTATTAAAACATTGTTAATCAGAGTAATCCTAATAAATAATAACACATATTTACAAATCAAGTTGCATTTAATAAAAAAATTGGAGTGGCAGAATTAACTTCTTTTGACATGTTAAATTTTGGAGAATGTGAAAATAATGACACTGTTTTCAATGAAATTACAAATTGGTGCACTCTGAGGGGTAACTTGGATAGCACTCTTTCATTTAATTTCTTTTCCTAAATGTATCCTGAAGACATAATGTTATGCAATTTCATGTAAAGAAAATATGTAACAGCATAAATCACAATTTAGAATTATATAAACAAGCCTTTAAGAAGTATGAAATCTTTTATACAATGTCGTATTCTCACGGAAAAAAACAAATTGAAAAACAAATATTGAATGGTTAAAATAAGAATGAATGGTTGCATTTGGATGAAAGCATTTATATAACATTATGAGAAAATTGCTTATTATAAAGCATGTCATAATATATGTATGGCTCTTCACAAATACATTTACTTTCTCTTTTTCAGACACCTGGCAGAAACTGTTTTCCTTACATTCTTGCAGTTTAGCTATATGACTTGATAGTTCCGCTAAGCATGTACAGGAATGATAGATGTCCCCTCCAAACAGAGGCTTCAAATGTCAGCACTTTTCACCTCATTCTCTTTCCCTCTGCCCAGGAAATATGGTCACTCTGTCAGCTTAGATTCCAGAGTGAAAACAAATAGGTGAACAGCAGCTTTCTACATGACTGTCATCACTCATGAAAAGTAAGCAAAAAAATTACTATTTGGTCTTTTAAACCCCTGAAATTCTCTAGTTCTTTCACAGCATAACCTAGTTCAACCTCATTGTCAGTTCACATCTTTTGTAGCCTTGTTTAGCTATTGGAATAAGTATAATACAAACATGTGTAGCTATGAAAACAGATAGCACTTAGATAGATTGATAGGTAGATAGGTAGATAGATAGATAGATAGATAGATAGATAGATAGATAGATAGAGATAGACATTTTTGGGTTTCTGATAACTTTTCTTTAAGTTTGTAAAATTTTACAGTCCAAATACAACTTTACCAGTTTCTTCTACAACTAATGTCTTGATAAAAATTCAAAAATTTCATAACATTTAAAATTTACCATAGGAATATAATAAACTAGCATTATTTTGTTAGCTATTTTGGGTCAAATTAAGGAATATATATATATATATATATATATATATATATTCTTCACAATACAAATCATGTATTAAAATGGTATCTTGAAATTAATTAATATAGGTTGCATTGTGATCAATATACAGTGTATACCATGATGGCTTAGGTTCAAAATCAAGTCAACCTTGATGCTTTCTAATATGATTCTCTCCCAAATCAAAAGAAGAGAGAAAAGGAGAATACTTTATAGAAACATAACTCAAACTTTGATTTGGTTTGAATAAGGTAGAATTTTTAAAAATTTAGTTTTCCAAACAAGTAGAAGGAAGATTTGGTGCAATATAGCGAAAAAGTCTTAAAATTTGAAATAAGTGAAATAAAAAATTAGGGGAAATTTTCTGTCTGCTATTCGCCCCTGGATGACATCTCTCTAGGAAAGATAAGCTATTATGTATACTCAGGAGAAATGGTTCCAGGGAACTTGAGAGACTTCTCTTTCAGTGCCTCATTCTTTGATTTGGAAAAGATGAAGCAGATATAGCCTAAAGCCATGTGTACTCCCGAGGTCAGGTAAATGATAGCAAATGTCATGTCATCAGTAGCCATAGGAGTATTTGGAGGAAGGGATTCCTATCATATGAGTAGGTATAAGTCTAGCTGGTTCTGAATAGTGGCTACTTGGTTCATGTCATGCAAACCTTATTCCCTCATTTACATAGTCAAAAAATTTGAAAAATGCATAGTTCAGCTCACTCTCCTTATTCTGTGTTTCTCCAAGCCATCATCTAGAATGTAACTTTAGGCTACATTGATTCTGAGAATAAAAATTTATTTAACACAGCCCATCTCTGCATGGATTTTTTTTCATTTCAGTAGCCAGAGAGTATTACGGCACCATAAAACTATCCACTGACTTTATATTACTTTTCGAAGGCACTTTAGTAAAGGAGCTAAAGGCTAGCCTACAATGAAGTTTTGTTGTTTTAACTTGTAAGTAATTAGAAATTTTGTCAGATTACAAACAAATTGTTCTTAAGTGCTGAGAGCAGCAGTCACAGCAGCTCCAGCCGCAAGCATGTAGGGTAGTAGCTACAGTGGAACAACAGCAGCTCTAGATGCAGCTACCAGAATTTAAGCAATATGAGAGCAATGAGGTCACGCTTTGTGCATCTGACTTACATCTTTTTGCTCTTCTGAAAGGTAGTTTTTAATGTTCCTAATTTACAGATGTGGGAAAGAGTTAAGAAGATCTCTCTTTTAATAGCGAGCTCATATACCTAAGGTCATAAAATTGAAAAAAGCTAATCACCTTTAATATTTCAAGATGTATTATGGTCAAAGCTTAACCCTACATTTATATCTTCTGCATATATACATATATATATATATATGAAGCAAAAAGTGAATTCATTCATTGTTACATCAAAAGTGTTCATATAACAATAGAATCATTCATCTTTTTTCATCTTTATACATGTATTTTCATTAATTTAATTATTTGACCGACATTAAAATATGCCTTCCCAAAGCGCTAAATATCTTCCTATACGCTATTGTCATTCCCAAAGGATGGATTTAATATTTCATGAGACAAGCATTTGACTTCCATGTTTATATTTTCTTTATTGTCAGATTTTTGTGTTTTTATGTTTTTAAATATACCTAAACAGAGCATGCTTTCTATGTTCAGTGATTATTAGTTATTGGCTGTGATTCTTTTCAATAATTCAATATGTTGATAACTACTTGGTTTGAATTAAAGGGTTAGTTTAATGTTATAAATTAAAATAATGGGTTAGATTAATTTTATAAAATGTACTAATTTCATATCCTAACTTCTTCCATTATAGCTCTGAGATATTACTTCTAATTAAATTCACATTTGAATGGCCACAGTCTGTCTATACGTAACTACCTAAAATATGGTTTAGGTTACAGTTCTACAAAGGGAGGAGAGGCTGGTAATTAAATAAACTAACTCTTTGATGTGGTAGAAAATTAAAGCAACTAAACAACATTGGAGTATTTAAAAACACTAATGTTTAGTGTCATCTGAATAAAGCTGCAACTTGACTAATAAGTAAAATAATATTATACAATAACAGGAATTACAACTTTGAAATAAACTTTAATATTCTTTTATAAAATAAATTGTTAATACCCTAATTTCAATATTTCCCAAGACTATAGGCATATTTAGGATGCTATTGGTGTGGAAGGTGTGGTGTTAAAGCAAACACTTCAGTACCTTGAGAGAAAAAAACATTGCCTTACAGGGTGTTTTTACTCAAATAAGTCACGGGTAATGAATAAGTGAACGCTGCCGTAACTATCCTCTGCTGTGGAAGTTTAAAAAGGAATAAAACAAACCATAAAGAAAAGCACCGTGCTCATTCAAACAGGATTGCAAAGTAATTCAGGACAACCAAATTCCCCACCAAGATGTTTATAAAAGGTCATCTTTTCCCTTTTTTCTCACCCACTTTGCTGTTTCCTGCAATAGTGATTTTCATCTGTGCCAAGAAAGAAGATATTTTCACCTTGAGATGGTAGCAGGCCATAAGGCAGATTCCACATAAACAATGGAATAAATAAAAGAGTCAATGAAAAGGCCCGTGTGTGCAGCTCAGTGGCAAAGCCCCTGCCTAGCATATGTGAGGGTCTGGATTCAATCATCAACAATGAAAATAAAGTTAGAGAGCTACTTAAGGAGCACAGTCCATCAAGGGACCTTTTTTTACCTTAAAATTCCACAAAAATGGAAATATTAATCATATATGTGTATATATATATATATATATATATATATATATATA
>NDGM011092542.1:0-10950 GCA_002564305.1 Octomys mimax
TTGGTGGAACCAGGGATTGAACTCGGGCCCTTGTGCTTGCCAGGGAAGCTTTTAACCTGCTGAGCCATCTCTCTGGCCCCTTATTAAAAGATTTTAAAAAGACAAATGCGCAAGGAGAAGCTAGCTCATAGGGAGCTCTTCCCTATTGGACAACGGATAAAATAATGTAAGGTGTAGAGGAGCTTTATTTAATAGCTGTGCAAGTTTGTATCCAACAAATAGAGGATACAAGTTCTTTTTAAAATACTCATTATTTTAAAATGATGCCAAAATCCCAAAACATAAAAAGCTCAAGAAATTGTCAAATGTAGAAAATTTTGCACTGTATGTTCACTGGCAGCAGGTCACTAAAACTATTAAAATCAAATGGGAAGCCCTTTCCATCTACCTGTGCAGAAATTTAATAGCACTCATCTAAGAAATACTTCAGAAAAGAAGTCAAGGTGGAGTTATAGATTATTTAGAAATAAGTCACATCAAAAGCAATATATATCTAGATTTAGATTATGACCAAAGTAACTTTGACTGAACTATTAAAAAGTCCTTATTTAATGTATATTTTAAGAAAACAAATGAAATAGAAATGAACTAAAGTTTAAACACTACAAGAAAACTAACAGAATAATCTGAAAGACAAGATTCAGGAACTTAAACTGATGGATACCAAAGTACAAAAGAAAGCTTGGTCAGTAAAGATTGAATTGAATTTGAAATTTTAGATGAATTATATTCTTTTTGTTAAAATACGCTAGTATTTCTAAAAGAGCTCAGCCCCCCGAGTAAGAAGCAAGGAAGGACTCTGACCCTTCCTCTTTTACGAATAGTCTGAAATCAGATGGTTTCAGAGGTGGTTTATATGAAAATATTAGAGAATCCCATGTACTAAGTATTTTTACAGCATTGAAGGAGGTATAGTACTAAACAGCTTATTGAAAGAGTTCATATAAGTCTGAATGGAAGTAGGATAAGGCCAACATGAGCACGCACACGCACGCCCGCACGCACACATACACGTGTACACAGCAGAGCAAAGTAATGGCTAATATTCAAATTCACGAAATTTAAAACATCTTAAAGTGTTAGCTGAAAAGAAAAAAGAAAAGTTAGCAATTCAAAGCCAGGTGAATCTCTAAAAACTGGGTTTATTCTAAGAACACAAGGATAGGAAACATTTAAAATCTAGTAATTGATTAAAAGAGAATAAATAAAAGAGAAAGCTGGCATGATCTTCATGAGAAAAGTTGAAAAGGCGTTTAATAAGATAGACCCTTCATTTTTAGTATTTGTGGATCTCTCCAAGCTCCAGCTCCCTGACTGGCTGAGGTGGCCTACGCTGTCAGGTAGGTGCAGAGTAGTTCTGAGTAGAACTCTAGGCTGGAAGAACGATGTGCATGTCAAGAGGTGGCGGCGGGAGTGTTGCAAAGAGCAAGAAGAGCGGGCTGGCGAGCAGGAGCTACTACTTCGGGTTCTAATGGAAACATGCTTAATTGAAGCATATGTTTGAAAAGTGTGATTATGCCTATCAAACAGTTTTGGAGTAAAAATGGGGTATAATGTAATACAGAATAAGTTCATTACAGCAAATTAACAAGAGTAGGAATTAAGTGTTATTTGTAATTGAAGTCATAGTGCTTTTCCTAATTATAAAACAGTGTGTTTGTGTTTGCCAGGAAAGCGATCTACTGAATGTAATGTATGGAGTCTAACCCAATCAGGCCTCATAGTAGGAGTCACCTTCTCAGGTCCTTGACTTGCTTGCCCCACACTGATGGCAGTCATCCCTCACTGCTTCATCATGCACTCTGTTCAGAGCAGCTGCTTAGGGCCATAATGTGGAAGTGGAGTGGGCGATGGGTGCCATGGGTCATGCCACAAGATAAGGCTGGTGAAAGCTTCACAGCTTGAACAGAAACCAAAGCTCTGATGCAGAAAGAACTGGAGAGAAAGACAGGCAAAGGCCGAGGCTGAGTGCTGCCAATGTCATCCCTGGGGTGGTTGTGCCCTACAGGGAAGCGTGAAGGGAGCCTGGGTCGGCTGGGACTCAGGTCATCCCCTCTCCATTTGCTGGCTGTGTGATTTGGGCAAATGAACTTGACCCGCTGAAGCCCAGTTGCATAATCTGGAAGTGCAGGAGGCAGTAACCCACTTTATGAGATCTTTGTCACGTTAGCACGTGGCGTGTGTTAACAAAGTCTGTTCTTAGGATATGTGCTGTGTTACTTTCTACTGCACTTGAAGTTGCGTTTTAGGCATTGGCATGTTGACAGTGGCCAAGCTGGAGGGCAGAAAGAATGCTGCCCCGAACATTGAAGTGGCATGCTATCCCAGAGAAAAACGAGAGGGCAGGTGTCTTGAATATGAAGAATCTGACCACCTCATCTCACCTCACTTCAGCATACCCACTACCCAGTAGTGGAGAAGGTGTTTGTTTCTGGCCTCTCCTCGTCTTTCCCTCCAAATGCCTTTCTACACTCCTTCCACATCTCTTTGCTCCTCACTGTCAGGAGACCTCATTTTTCTGAGTTTTTTCCTCTTCCCGTATGGAGCTCAAAGGGGACTCTGGGTGATCTAGAGCCAGGTGGAGCCAGCTGCCCATCCGATCTTCTCTTGCTCACGCCTTTCCAGCCCCTCTGCCTTCCTGCCCTGCCCTGGCTCCAGGTGAGGTTAGCTTCCCCTTTGCCCAGCACTCTTCTGGCTTCTCCACTTCCTCCTCACTCCATCAAGTCCCTTCTGCTTCTTTGTCTGTTCCCATGCTGACCACATTGTGGTCTGTCCCCTTACTGACCACACTGTGAACACCTCTCTTCCAAGCCCTCTTAATTCCCCTTACTCTGTTCTGAGCCCCCTCTTACTCCTTACTACTAAATAATTTGTTTCTAATATGTATGGTTTCTTTTCTGTTGCCCTCCACTGCCTTATGAACTGTTTAAGGACAGACATCTGGGCTTTTGTCTGTACTAATATATCCCAAGCTGCTGGAGAAGCCAGTACTCAATGCCTATTTTTAATTACTGGGAACTGTGAGTATGGATGGTCTTCCATCCAGTGGCACAGGAGCAGACCTGTGGCATGTTTGCCACAGCTGACTCCTGGTTATCACTGAGAACCAAACAGTTCGTGGTCACCATTCTATCCTGTGCTTTGATCGGACAAGAAGTAGTTGAGCAAGTCCCAGTGAAATGAAAGGCATGGCGATCAAGTTAACAAACAGAGGAAAGGAGCAGGCTTGGTTCAGAAAATACCTTTGCTCCTGTGATAATCAGCGGAGTAACTAGCGGTGAGGGGCTCAGGTTCACAGTCATTTTGTCACTGCTGAGACCTTTTGTAGCAAGTTCTTTATCTCCAAAGTGAGGAGACTGAACTAGGTGACTTCCTGGGTCTGATCTATCCTCTGATTCTGTCACTGGGTTACACCATAGGAAAGAGTGAAGGCTTAGAGAAGGGTATTCAGCAACATCATTTCCCTTGTCGTCAGAATTCCCCCAACCAAAAGGCATGCATGCAACGATGTATTTTTGGTTTCAGTCCTTTCCTGAGGACCTTATTTTGGTGTAGGTTTTTTAAAAGCTTCAACCAACACAGAGAGCTGTGGGCTGGGGCTGGAGAAGAAAAGGTTCTCCTACCCAGTCCTAAAATTATTGGGTAAAACCCATCTTTTTCTGTCTCTAAAGTTGAGGTACCTCAACAGGTCAGCAGGTAATACAGGACAGAGGAGCGTTAGGTACATCCAAACCATCTGTGCTAGAGAGAGACACACCAGAGACCATTTAGGGGAGTCTCCCGGCGCCCACACTCATCTCTGTCCTGTTAAGGTGCCACACCATAAAGCTGTGTGACTTTGCTATGTCCATCTGCTAGAAGCTCAGAGTTTAGAAGGAGAGTTCTGTGTTATCATCCGCATTGTCGCCAGTCCCCACAGCACCCTAGATTTATTTGTGTGCCTCTGTTTGGGATTTGAATACTGTTTTCAAAGAGTGGTTCTTACAAATTTTGAATTCAAAGATAAATCAATCAGTTCAAGGTGCTGGGGAGATGGCTCAGTGGAATAAGCACTTCCCTGGCAAGCGCAAGGGCCTGAGTTCAATCCCCGGTTCTGCAAAAAAAAGAAAGAAAGAAAATCAGTTCAGGACTGAGACACATTTTCAGTTTGCTGGTGCCGAGGGCACGTCTGCCCTGTGCCTTTCTTCATGTTAGGCACTGCACTAGGCATGGAGTTTTCAACACAAGCCAGTAGGAAGATGGGCGAGAGGTGAACCTGAGGCTCATATTTTAGCAGCGAGCTTCCTGATTGGCCAAAGTAAGTCTATGGGTTGTCACCAGATTTCTTTCTTGACCCTGCTCTGTGGTTAGTAACTAGATCCTCAGGACCGTCTGTACTTCTGAGGCGAGTACCCCACTCTGCCCTGGGCATGAGCTAAATTCTTTCTCTCCCATTTAGAAGAGAAGCCAGATTGCTCCAAGGCCCGCTGTGAAGTGCAGTTCTCTCCACGTTGTCCTGAAGATTCTGTTCTGATCGAGGGTTATGCTCCTCCCGGGGAGTGCTGCCCCTTACCCAGCCGCTGCGTGTGTGACCCTGCGGGCTGTCTGCGCAAAGTCTGCCAGCCAGGATACCTGAACATACTAGTGTCCAAAGCCTCAGGGAAGCCGGGAGAGTGCTGTGACCTCTATGAGTGCAAACCAGGTATGCGCGGGCACTGCCTCCGCAGCCCCACCCCATTGCAGCAGGGGGACCCAGGTCCCCCTCAGCTCCCTGAGAGGACCGGCTTTCTCCTGAGGACGCTGCGCCGCTGTGCCACACGCCTGCCATGCATTCTTGCCTCCTCATCAGCGAAGTAGAGGGGTGGCTCAGTGGGATGTGAGCACCTTGCGGGAGGGGGGGTTCTTTTTATCTTCTTATTTTTCCTCCAAAATGTGCTTGATTGGGACAGGGATATAAATTTATGGTACTGTGGCTACCTGCTTTGTTCCCCCAGAGGTCAGAGCCTTCATTTGTAGATCTATCACTTTAAAATATTGCATTTAAAAACAATCATGATACATGAAACAAAATTATTTTTAAATAAGTGTGTGCATCAAAGTGCCAGATGTTTTGTAAGGTAACAGCCCCAGCCTTCTTGCAATTCCCCCACCCCCTTCTTTATGCCACGTGGTAAGTCACCTTGCACTGCATACACACCTTGCTTGCCAACATTTGTGTCTCGGTCATTTCTTGCTTTATGTTATTTCTAATATCCATGCTCCTGTACCAGCATGTCTGAAGTAGTGTGTGGGCACATCTGGGTTGTGGTAATTTCTTCTTTGCTACTTTTTAGTGACTTGTCAGTTCTTTTTTTAATTTTAATTTTTTCTGGCTTCGTTTCTTACTGCTAGGCAAATGCTTCAAGCACCACAATCCCATGTTCATCTCTTGAATTGTGCTGCAATCTCAAATGCCTCTGGCCGACTGTTATCCTCGGTGTAACCACTGTTGCTCTCTCTGCCTTCATTTTAACTACCAACTATCTTTGCCCTACCCCTTAAGCAGAAACTTGGGGGCATATTGCAGTTCTGTTCCATCGGCTAAAACAAAAATGGCAGCCCAAAGACTGGGTTTCTGGGAAGCAAGCAAACTAGAAATTTGCTCAGAGCCAGCAGTTTTTCATTTTGGATTTCAAAATGCCAGGAAATGCCACAGTAAATGGTGCCCTCTGTTTGCCCCTTCCAGTCTTCAGTGTGGACTGCAGCACTGTGGAGTGCCCCTCGGTCCAGCAGACTGTGTGCCCCCTGGACAGCTACGAAACTCAAGTGCGACTCACAGCGGATGGCTGCTGTACCCTGCCTGCAAGGTCAGTTTGTCACCCGTTCATTGAGTTCTCTTCTCTGTCTTATGTTTAGCATCCTCTGAGGTACAGTTCCAAGTATACAGCTTGTTTTCCCTTGGGAAACCTAATATTTTCCTGTTTCTCTGGAGAAATCACTGAGCTGTTACTGTTATGTTGGTACTTACATATGTCTTTCCTCAGATCAAAGCCAGGTGTCATCAGGTTAAGTCACTAATTCATACAGATTTCTTCCTGGAGGGCGCTCATGCAGTTTTGAGGGCTGGGAACTAGACAGGCCAATCTGCCACTCTCTGTGTAGCCAGGGAGACAGGCAGTGAGGTGTCTGTCTGTAGTAGGGATGCTACTTGATCCTCTGCAGTGAATGCTGTAGGTGCTTAAGCAGTGTATCCAATGCCATGAAACACTGCGTGCTTCATAGAGCTGCCCCATCCCCACCCCAAGACCCTTGTCATTTTGAATCACATCTGCCCAGACTCATTTCTCACTGAGGCAAAGAGGCATCTGAATTCTCCGAATGGTTTCTGGAACAACAAACACGTCTCTCTTTGGCTTGATGGGGTGGAAAGCTGCTGTCATTTTAATTCTAGCGAGGCAGCCACATAGCCTTGTACAGCTAGGCTTTTCCAGACACGAGGGCCCCTGGTTCCTATCCTTGACAGCTGCAAAGGACCACTACGAAGCTGCCCTTAGTACCTGCGTGGGGGGCTGTTCCTGGAACCTGCAGTGCACAGCTGCTCCCCCACCCAGGCTTGCTATCCCTCCCCCACTCTTTCGGGATGTCCACTCTGTCCTCTGCGTGAGAAAGTCATCGCATTGTTTTCAACTTGTGTTATACGCATACTATCGAGTGCAAACTGTGTCTTCTTTAACTTTCCTTCTAACCCCTTCTTGCCAGTGCTAGACCCTTGACATCTGGGTTTGCAGCATAGGGAGGTATGGTTACAGATATAGTTCAAGAAGCTGGGAATATAGGTGGCCCATTGTTAAGTTAAATACCAGTTTTGGGTCTGTAACAGTAGATATCAGAGTTTGTTCTATTAATTTTTTCTTTTGTCTATGAAAATGTGTTAGATTTTGGCATCCTAGGCTTTGTCCTATCAGAAACAGCATTCTGTCAAATGGGTTATTTATATTGTATCATAAAACAGACACAAAGCTTGCTTGTAAAGACAGTGTGCTAAAGTGGCCCAGCAGCCTTCTTATAACATTAAAGCATGATAATTTATGTGAAGATCCTTGGAAAGGGGCGAAATGCTGCACACACATGAGGTACTGCTAGCCCCTGGAGGAAAACGGCAGAGCACTGCTAACGTGACAAGTGTCTCTCCAACGTCTTCACAGAGAAGACGGTGTGGTCCTTCATAGTGGGTGAACCTAATTAATCCAAGCTAAGCCAGTTAGCTAAGAAGTCCTTGATATATAAACATAACATAGAACCACCTGCATGTAGAAGGCGGAATAGGGAGCCCAAATGGGTGAACGGTACAGGAAGGCACCTTGACTCTCACTTTAAGACAAATCTGTCTCACAGCTAGTGATGTTCAGCAATGAATTAGGCTCCTTCCTGAGGCCAGCTGAGCTCCTTGGCACTGGGCAGATCTTTCTCCATCTGGATAGCCACCTGCCAGGAGTGAGCAAGAGAAATGTTATGTTGGAGGGGAGGGTGAAGTAGGTGCCTTTCATTTGATCCACAAGCTTCTGAGAATCTAGTAAGCAGAAACTTTAAATTGTTTGTTTCTATATTGTTTAATTTTGACTTTGGCATTCAACTGAAGAATACTCTTAGATGAACCTCTATTGCTTAAATTGAAAATACAAAGAGGAAGTCGTTCAGAATCCCCTGTAAATTTGCAAAGAAGGCTAAGTTCTCAAGAGCATTCATTTCCTGCAATACAGGCAGTCAGTGACCCGTGCGTACCCTCGGCCCCCAGCGCACACCCTGTGTTCCCACCTTGTGCAGACCCTGTCCTGAGTGCACTCACGCTCTGGGCCTTTGCATTGGCAGCAGCAGCTTCCTGAACAACTTCCCCCTCCCACTTCCACCCAGGCAGCTATTGCCCTCTTGCACAACTACACTTCCTTCTCTCCAAAGCATTTTCAGTCTGCAGCCCCAAAGGATGACTTAGGAATCCGTATCCCTCTCTGCTCCTTTGTAATTCTGTATATCCCTTCATCCTAATATTTTTTATACTACAGTGAAGTCACTGGGTTTTCTTTGTCCCTCGTATTCTGTACAGTTCTCAAGGAAATGGAGTACTCAGCCTGTAGCACCTAGATGCAGTAGATGAGTCTACCAGTAGCCCTTTCTTAGCCAAATGATTTGTATGATAAAGAGTATTTTTACGTTGTTTTTCGCTTCCCACCTGTGGGTGGTAATGCTGTCCTTGTCCCACTTTAAAGCCTTGGTGCTTCCCCTGGGTCCCTTGTGTGTGGTCCAGGACTCCAGCATTGCCAAGCATTCCATTCCAGCTGCTTTACTCCACTCACGGTCACCTTTGTCTCGCCCTTCCACCTTTTCGAATGTCACTCCTCCTGTAGGACTCCAATGAATCCCACTTCATTCTCAAAGTCTTTGTGCCTCAGCCATACTGGCCCACCCCCTGGGACTCCCCATCATTTTCCGTGCTGTCTGTTAATCATAGACTTCCTTGCAATATTATCTCATTGTTAGGTGCATAGTCTTGTCTCACCAACTGAAAGATGTTTCTAGAGTTCAGTAGTTCTGTATTCTCCTTTCTGTGCACATTAAGGATATTCAGTGGTTGAGTTGCTAAAAGCCCAGTATGCTCAGGCTTATTGCTAAACTTTACTCAGCATGGTTTAGTATATTAAGTGTGTTTCAGCTTATTAAAGAAAGTGTTAGACAGGTCACAGTGCAATAAGAAAGTAAAAACTCAATCAATCATGTAAAACTGGAAATAAAAAGAAGAAAGCCCAATGTAATAATAGTAGTACTTTTTAAGAGAAACAAAATCATGTAACTTCACTCTTGTGTGTGAGCCATATCAAATATCTTTTGTTGTTGTTGTTGTTGTTGTTGGTTCTGGGAATCAGAGTCAGGACCTTGTGCTTGCCAGGCAGGCACTTGTGCAGCTGATCTATTTCCCAGCCCTCAAGTATCTATAAGAGGATTTTTGGGCATAAAGAAGAACATTACAGAATACTGTATGTAAAATCCTGTTGTGATTGACTTCTGCTTGTGCATTTATAAAGAGCATCACAGAGGGCTCAGAGCCATATGAGAGCAAAGCTAATTATTGGAGATTGCAGGGCAGGGAAGAAGCATTTTACATTTAGGATGAGGTAAAGTATCTGAAACTTCAGCTATATAAATTACCTGTGGTAATAGGAACAGCCCCCCTTTTGGACAGATTTATGTTTTCATAGACTAAAAAAGGACTTTGGGGGGCCCTGCCATGTCTTTTCTTCTCTTTTTTCATTAAGACAGGGTCTCACCGTGTCCAACCTGGTCTCCAACTCATGATCCTCAGCCTTCCCAGTGCTGTGATTAGAGACATAGCTACCACACCCCACTACCCCGCATTTGAAAGGATAACCTTTTTCATTTTTCCTTCCCTCCTGTGTGGAATTGCCGCTCCCAGCGAGACTGCGTCAGCATTCAGACGCCTAGGTGCCTGTCTCTGTGTGAGGCGTCACTCACTCTGTGGGTCTTCTCTTGAGTTGGAAGTTCTCAATTCACTAATTTGTTACTTTTTACTTACAAGGCATAATGTCATTCCTAGGTGTTCTTCTCGTGTGTAGTATCGGTCTCCACTTCTGCCCCTGCTATGTGCCAGCTTTCCCTCCTCGCTCTGGTCTCTGTGAGTGTAGATTATCCATCTTTCTGTCTAGCACTCTGCTTTGCCTACATGCCCACCATTCGTTTTTGGCTTTTGTTGACTGTTCTCCTGAACTTGGTCCTGCTTAGACATTTTTCTTACATATCATAGAATTAGCTCTTCACAATTGTTTTTCCCTTCAGCCTCATTTTCATTTCCAGACAGCCTGCCATGTCTTTTCAAGCTTTTCTGCTGAGCACAGTGTCAGCTGTGGACAGGTCACTATAGAACAGAGTAGAAAGGGAGAAGCGTTACTTGATCTGGGCGTGAGACCTCGGCCTTATCCATGGGGTGCCCAGTACCTTTGTGCATGTAGTGTATGTGTGCATGTGCAGGTTGTGTATATACAGATGTTGCCAAACCCCAGGGCATTTACAGTCGAGAAGTGTGTAAGCCACTTACATTGCTGTAAGTGAAAAACATCCGGTGAGTGTCTACAAGCAGCATGTAGGAAACAGCTTAAGAGGTAACACTCCTTGACACCTAGTTTTCCCTTCTTTTATTTTCATTTTTTGGTAGTGCTAGGGATAGAACGGCACCTTTACATGGAGCCCTTTTTCACTTTTATTTTTTATTTTGAGACAGTGTCTTGCTAAGTTGCCCAGGCTGAGCTTGCGATCCTGCCTTAGCTTCCCAGAATGCTGGGATTATATCCATGAGCCACACACCTGGCTGTATTTTCACTTTTTTTCTTATTTTATCATCACTTTCACTCCATGAATAATGTATAGGTATGAAAATGGAATTTGGGAAAATAAGTTACTTCCTCAAAATCATAAATGCCTTTTGTATTCTTTTATTGCAGTGTTTTTTATAATAGTGTTTTTAAAACCAGGAGATAAATCCATGACATATCTCAGTGACACATTTATTTATATCAGCAGAGTATAAATTAACAAAATATACATGTCTCAGGTGTTTATTGCTGTGTCACCGGCAGCCTCAAAAGAAGTACATTGTTGAGAAAAGCCTAGGTTGGTTTGTTTTACTTTCCCCAGTTCTCGTGTGGACTGGGCAGCTCTTGATTAGCTGGCTAGTCGTCACAGGTGGGGTGTCACTCACTCATCTGAAAACTCAGCAGGGTTTCAGGATAGACTTTCCTCCTGGACTCCGGGGTGGTTTCATGTGCTGGCAGAAGTGAGAGAAGAAGTAGCAGAGCGCTTAGAGACCAACACTGGGGATTCCCCAGCCCCACCCCATCACTGCGCTGTTGCTGAGCCCTCATCCCAAGAGTGGAAGAGAAGATCCTGCCTCTGGCCAAGAGCAGCTTCAAAGAACTTGTGGCCAGT
>NDGM011092554.1:0-12368 GCA_002564305.1 Octomys mimax
TTTTTTTGCGGAACCAAGGATTGAACTCAGGCCCTTGCACTCGCCAGGCAAGTGCTTATTCTACTGAGTTATCTCCCTGGCCCCGAGAAATATTTTTTAATTAATTAATTATTTGGTACAGGGTCTCTATATGCAGCTTGGACTCATAGTGATCCTCCTATCTCAGCCTCCCCGGTGCTGGGATTATAGACATGCACTGCCGTGCCCTGCTTTGGTGGCAGGCATGGCAGCATGGCATGTGGTATGAGGGATCAAACCCAGGTCCTTGTGCTTGCCAGGCAGGTGCTTAGACCGCTGAGCTATCTCTTCAGTCCTGATGAGAAATACTGACCATGCTAAAAATATGTGACTACATCTTCCCAGAGGACACTGATAACTCAGCACTGCGGGTAACAGGCAGTCCCAGCACAGCCCTTCCTAGCTTGGTTGAATCAGCCACACAGCCTGGCTTTCTTTTCCAATGCCATCTCCATCAGTTAAGAAGCAATAGCAATTCCTCCAGTGGGAAAGCAGTTTAGGGACAATACAGAGAGATGACAAGGTGTGCCCGAACAGTGATCAGAGCTGCAGTGTCACAGGAATTTGTACAGTCTGCGTGATGACAAATGCTGCCTCCATATTTTATGCATACAGTAGCGTAGTCATCACCATAATTAAGATGCAGAATTTCTACCTCACTTTCAGGATTTCCTCATAATTCTCTGTAGCTGACCCTGATTCCCATGCCTAGTTCCTGGTGACTCTGTTTTTGTTTTTTCTGTCTCTGAAATGCTCATGTTGAGAACATGAGTTGAAGGTAAACAGATGGTGTGTAGACTTTCCTGGCTTACTTACCATAAGGTTTTCAAGGTCTGTCTGTGTTCAGCAATTCACTCCTTCGTATTTCTGGGTAAATGTTGGTTGCATAGATGCACCACATTCGCTTATCCACTCCCACAGGCAGACTTCCTTTTCTTTCACTTTACCACTACACAGGGAGTGATGCTGCTGTCCCACGCGAGCCTGCCACAACAAGGCGCCTGCCTAGAGCGCTGGGGCCACCTGCCCATGTGCTGAAAACTCCTAAACTGTGAGCCTCTACAGCCCTTTTCTCTTCACAAGTTGACCAGCTCAGGCATTTGTTAGTGACGGAAAGCTGACTGGCCTGCTGCTGTGGTCTGCGTTTTGATGTCCCCCCAAAGCCTCATGTGATCGTAGGGTTTCCTGGTGGTGGCTGAATCTAGAGCATGTGATTGATTCATAGTGTAAGGCTGGGATTAAGGGGGTTGAGATTAAGGGTGGGTGATTGCTGGGTCAGCCTACTGATTTCATTGGCACTGCCCTAATCCCAGTCAACTGAATACAAGGTAAGGGGCAGGCAGAGGCTCGGCTCTCTTGTTGCTTTCTGTCTTCTGTGGCCATCGACTGTTACGCCTCCGCCATGTGCCACCCTGCCTTGGCGCCAGCCGATTATGGATGGAAACCTTCACAAACTGAGCTAAGTAAGCTAAGAGCTTTCCTCTTTTGGGTACCGAGTCTTTTGTTTCAGCAAGGAGAGAAAAGTAACTAAGACACCCAGCCACCACCGACACTCACGGAAAGTTGTTATATGAACCTAAGCGTTTTATTCCAGTGGTGACTGGGATTATTAAATTGTATGATAAGTGCTTATTTAATTGTATAAGAAATTGCCAAGCTCTTTCCCAAAGTGATTGTAACATTTTATGTGCCCATCCGTAGTCCGAGAGAGTTACAGTTGCTTCACGTTCCAGTGAGCACTTGGTAATTATTGCTAGTGAGCTAGTCAGCTGGTTAGTTTTTAAAAAGTCACTGTGATAGCACATGGTGGTATCCCCTTGCTGGTTCTACTCACATTACCCCATGGTAAACGATGGCCTCTGTCATCATTTGGTTTGGGGTTTTGCAAGGGGAAAGAGTATAATACAGGATACATGTTATAAAATTATTTATAGTAGTCACCCAAAGAATTATATACAAAAAGTACAGAAAATCTATCCACACACTAAAGACCAAAGACTCCAGCTGAGGGCCTGGATCCCACAGCATGTCCTGCGTGAGTCCAGCTGAGACCTAGAGCTCATAACAATGCCTCCCAGGAGTCCAGCTGGAGGCCTGGAATCCCCGACAATGCCTCAGACAGACCCACTCCATTAATCTGTGCTGGGAAGGCCCGAAAGCCAGTGGTGGAAGATAGAAAGTCTATGCCAGTGGGATGAAGGGTCTGTGCTAGCAGCCTGAGGGATCTGGACTGGAGCCAGGAAACAATGTTTAAGGTAGGAACCGAAGCTCCCCTCAAAATTACCACACCAATCCTCAGCATCTACGAGGTCCCAAGCTCCTCTGGGGATGAGGAAAGCTGAGTTCCCATCAGGAAAGCCAACCCAACAAGCTTCTCCAGGAGACTGAGCAGTGTACCAACTTTCCCTCTGGAGCCAGGAAGTGATGCTCAAAATGAGGACCAGAGCTCCTCCAAGCTATTCTCAGTGACAGTGAGATCCTGAGCTCCTTGGACAATGAGAACAACTGATTTAGGGAAGCCAGCATGACAAGGTCCTCCAAGAGAACTAACAGCTCCCAATAGCTCCCTACAGTCTCTCTACTTTCCCCTCCAGTTCTGCCTCTTACACCACCAGCAATAATCCTCAGGGGGGCCTCCCACACCTAGCACCTTGCCAGCTCAGTTTAGCTGAGTGTAACAGGTTGGTCACCAACTGGCAATCTACCACAGCATCTTTCCATGTTGCCCTTTGCATGATGTGTCCAGGGGCTGTGTAGTTCCCCACACAGTGGGACTGTTCCTCCATTACCTGTAACACCAGTTCTCTAGAAGCCCAACATCAAGTAGTGTACACTGAAATCCACAGGCGGGGGAGGCAGGCCACAAAGACCAGGTCTGCCGAGGAAGGAGGCATCATTTCCTTGCGGAAAGGCAATGCGTTTTTTTCCCAGATGAATCCACAAGACCCATCAGCACAGAAAGAGAGGAGGGAGCTGTATGTGTCTCAGGAGGACTGAAGGTTCATCTCATTTACCATGCATGGATGAGACATGCTGTCCTAGTCCAGAAAATTCTATGCAGTGAGACCCTGTTTCCTTGGGCCTTTCTGGAGAAGAAGCAGAGGTAAAGTGATAATACAGCAGACGCAAAGTGACAATACAGCATGGCTAAGAGTTACAAGCACAAGCTATAGAACTGTGTTGCATCTCTCTATCTCTTTTCATTGCAGCACCTTTTTACCCAAGCCATAAAAGGACATAAATCACATGGGTTTTTTTTTCCATCCTCCAACAGAAAGCCTATGGGGACCAAGGCCACAGGCAGGAGGGCAGTAGGCAGCAACGAAGTCTTCATAGGTGCCTCACATACTGAGCCTTGGGCACAGTCTAATGTTTTTGCCAAAACTACCAGTGCCATGAGAGTAGCCCAAGGTGCCAGGTGAGTCCCAGAGCCCCTAGACCAATGCAGAAGGTTGATTTCTTCATAGGAGCCAGGTTTTCCACCCAGGTCACATGGGAAGGACAGCAGGGTGGACAGGACAGGTAGGAGCCCAGATAAGCGTTAGGCCAGGGCCACATGGGAAATGGTGGGGTGGGTGCACAGGTCAGGGCTGTCGGGCTGGGAGGGTCACAGGGATTGTGAATTAGAGGGGTGGCTCCTGGGTGCCTCTTTCCAGGTCCTGGGTGGATAAAGCAGTGGACGTGGCCTCTTGTGGTCTGTGGTGAAGGGGCGAGGGTGTGGCTTGGTCAGTCAGTGCTTGAAGGGCGCTCCCAGCTGGGCCCCGGGATGCCTGTAAGGATCAGCTGGACCCTGGAGGCGCACTTTCTTCTCAGCCAGCAAGATTAAGACATCAAAGCATCAAAATATACAGAAAAAATTTTCTATATATACAGTGCACTGGAAATCCTGCTCCATGACTGAAGGCTTGAAACCAAATACCAATTTCATTCCCAGTGGGAAGGCAGGCTCAGGCAGGGGGCAGGCCCCCACACACTTGCATATTCCAGATCACTGCAAAGAGGACACAATTCTGGGTCCATCAGTTCAGATGCAACCCCGGGGGAAGCATCTCCACCACGCCCAGGGGAGATGGTTTGTGGGCACCAGATGCCCAGATGCACCACGGGCCACAGGAATTCTGGGTGTATCTCATGCGCATGCTGCTCTCCCAGGCCCAACCAGCCTGGGGCAGAGAGCTCTGAAGGCAGGGCCTGACTCTGTCAGCCGGGGAGAGAGAAATGGTTTCATTACTTTGGCATTGCTGAGAGCTCTTCAGAAAATAATCACGTGTTTAAGCAACCAGCTCCAGGCCAGAGCCGGCAGGCCCTGACAAGGGCAGACAAGGGGTGGCTCCTTTGTTTTCTTCCACAGCTGTCCGGGTGATGCACTTCAGGGTTGGGCCCTGGGTCAGAAATTGCTTTTATCCTAATGGCCCTATTCTAAAGACTATAGGATTTTCTGTGCAGGTTTAGAAATGTTCTAGTTTCAAGTAATTCTCTTTGCACAGGGCATGATCCCCCCCCCACACTTTTGTGTATTCATCTGAAGGAAGACAGTTCTCTCCCTAGCTCCAGCCACAAGGTCACAGGTGTCTATGCTCTTGGGGATACAGGAAAAACCTCCCATGCTGGAACTGGGTGCCTGGTGTGGCAAATGACTTTGGGTGTGATAGAGTGAGCTCACCCTGACCTGGTGCATCACCTGATGGGTGCGTCTCCCTGGTGCCAAGGCCTGGACCTCAGGCTTGCTCTGTAGAGCAAGACCCTGGCTTGATGCTACAGAATGATGCTCCTTCCCACAGGCCCAGCTTGGCCCCACCGCTCCAGGTCCCTGGCAGACTTAGCTGGGTTGAGAGCTGCTAGAGGATTTACTGCCCTTTGCAGGGCTTCAAACTCTAGCTAGTCATTTCTGAAGGTTGTTGAGGCACTGGTGCAACATAGAGGTGTTGTGCATTGATTTCTTAAAGTATTTACTATGCTGTGAATGTCGCTGTTATAAATCATGTAGATTTATGAGTCGGTGTGTTCCATGCTTGTGCATGCCCTGCAGAGCCCAAAACTCTGAAGAAATCATTTCATTCAGTTCTGAGATGTCCTTGGTGGGGCTGTTCCTGGGCACACAAAGTGTGGGCCCAAGGGGTGTGGTAGGCAGCCTGTGTTCTTGAAGTGGACACAAAAGAGGGACTAGCTCTTTCTTTCTTCTCCCAGAGAACCTTTGTCTTAATTGAGAGGATAAATACCAGGAACGTGTGAAGGCTTGGGTATGGAAAAGGAAGAAATGAAGGTTAAGGGTGGGCCTAGAAGGCTTTCTTCCACAAGTAATGCTTCCTCATGAAGACACATAGCCGAGAAAAGCAAAATAAAAGAACCCTAAAGTCACTCAGAGTGTCAGTCCCCAAATTGACCATTGCCAGCCTTCCCATGATGCCTTCTAGAGCATGCGGCACTCTGTGTTCCCATGCACATTTTGTGCATGTGTGTTTTCATGTGGTTTTAGAATAAAAAGTAGTACATGTGAATATTTTCAACTTGCATTTTTAAAGTTCAGACCTTCTCTGAAAGTTGTTCATGTCAATACGTGAAGCTACATGCAGCCACGGCAGGACTTCTTGCACCCGTTTCCTCTTCTTCAGGGCTTTGTGTCAACCTAGTCCAGTGACTAAGGCGTCCTCCACAGGCCAGCGCCCAAGCTCAGAACACAGTGTTAAGCGTGAGAAGCAGGTGGCATGCATCATAATGCTGCAGGCCTGGGGGGGCCACGGACCTCCAGGAACGGGCCAAGCAGTGTTGACCAATGCGCCGCAGGCCTCACAAAAATGAGGGTGAACAGAATGGCAACCGGGGTGCAGCACGAGGAGTTGACTCTGTGATGTCAACAAACAATGCAATTTTTCGACCTGTGCATTCTAATTCTTTTCTTTAGCAAGTTGGGACATCGTCTCAAGTCCCAGTCTCTCCTCTGTAGAAGGAGAATGGTATCTAGAAGAGCAACCATAAGCCAGGCATGATGCTGGACACTGGTAATCCCAGTACTCTGAGAGGTGGAAACTGGAGGATTGTAAGTGCAAGCCCAGGCTGGGCAACTTAGTGGCTTAGCAAGGCACTGGCTCAAAATTAAAACAAAAACAAAAGAGACCTGGGCCCTTGGTTCAAACATTAGCAACACACACACACACACACACACACACACACACCACTGCAAACTTAAGGTGTGCCTCTCATGGAGTAGGTGCTAGACTTGGTTTCCCTGTCCTAGTTCCAACTTTGCCTTGAACTAGGCAGAAATGGCGTCCAGAAGCGAGAGCTGGCCCCCATTCTGGGCTCAGACCTGCGCTGCTCTGCGCGGGTAACACAGGGACCCACTGTTTGCAAGGGATCAGCAGTGAAGGAGTCCCATGGACATGATTTTTCTACTGAGATGAATCTTCCCTGGGTAGAAGGCTGCTAGGAAGTTTTCCCCAGGCTGATCCAGAAATTTGTCAGACATACAAACCCGCAGGCCTGCCCAAGGTCTGGAAGTCAGACATCGGGAGCAGTGACTCTGGTCTCTGCTAGGGCTGACAATGACCAGGGGCCAAGTGTCCTGAAGCCAGGACTCCCTCACCCGCCCCACTACTCACTGGGGGCCTCAGCCAGGAAGGTAAAAGATACTCATCTAACAAATTAGATGAATAGAAATCCTAGACAATAATAGGTTGTAGGGCAAGGGCATAACAAAAGTCAGTATATGATGGAAATCAGGAAACAGATTGAAAATGGCCAAATCAATGATGTCAAAGAAAAACATGGCACACATATATGTGTGGTGCTGGGAATGGAACCCAGAGCCTGACCTCTGCTAAGCAAGCACTCTACTACTGAGCTATACTCCCTCCCCAAAAATACAATTTTCAAGCTGAATATTCTAATTGTCTCAGTTACTCTTCTTGCATTGCTGGGACAAAAAATACCTGACCCCAAAATGAAGGAACGAAAGATTTACTTAGCTCACAGTTACTGGAGGTTTCTGTCCATACTTATCTGGCTCCAAGGAAGACTGGCGCATGGCAGAGGGCAGCAGCTCATGGCGGCAGAAAACAGCAAAGCAGCAAGAGCAGATGGGAGGGGTAGCGGCAACAGAGAGCAAGTCTTTCTCCTTTAAATTGTAGCCAGGCTGCCCGCCCCAGGCTGGGCGTAGCGCTCACACTCATAATCCCAGCAGCGCTCACACCATAATCTCAATGGATCATGAGTTAATCACAAACTCTAGAATTCCACCCCATGAGTTACATGAGGCTTTGGGGGGGACAACTAGACACAAAACATAACACTATTTCCCTAAAAGCCACTTGTCTTAGCAGTTTCTCATGGCTGGGACAAAGCACCTGACACCTGTAAGTTAAAGGCAGAAAGTTTTATTTTAGCTCACAGCTTGTGAGGGTTTCAGTCTGTAGGCAGCTGGCTCCAAGGCAGTAGGCAGGGCGGTAGGACAGGAGAAATAGTCCACAGCAGGGCAGCAGGACAAAAGCCGCCAGCCTGCCTCCCACCCTTCCCTTTATATTCCAGTCAGGGTACAAACCTATTCGTTGGTGCCACCCACACTCAGAGGGGGCTTCCCATTGCCCCACACCTAGAATGATGCTAAGCCAATCAGTAGACTGATCCAGTTATCACAACCTTAATCCATAGTCACACACCCTAGATCCAGCCACTTGGAAACGCCCCACTTATGAGCACAGGAAGCTTTGCAGGGACATACAAGTCATAGCAGCACTGTGCCCAGGGAAGGCGGTATGAGCCTGGTTCTAGGGAGACTGAGGCAGGAGAATTGCCAGCAGCTTGAAGCCAGCCTGGGCGACATATGAGTTCAAGTCCAGCTTGAACTACATAGGGAGACCTTGTCTCAAAAAACAAAACAAAAAATACAAGTGCCACTAGTATGTGAAAGTTGAGAAAGATGATACCTGATAGGTTCCGGCCTGTAGGTTCCAGCCTGAGTACAAATTGCTAAATTATCATGGCCCTGATTCAATATGGCTGAATCCCCAGACAACAGCTTATCTTCCCAGTGACTGCTTCCTCCTCCTTCCCCACTCCAGCTCTACCTTTCCTGCCCACGTAAGGGAGCCTCCTATCAGCTCCTTGTGTATCACTGAACCTGCCCCTCAAACTCTACCCCTAGCTAAAGTCTATAAAGTCTCAGCCTCCCTGTTTCCAGTCAGAGGATCCGCCCATCTCCCTGCCCTTGATCCTCTCCATGTCTTCAGAGTTAATAAAGGTTCCTTTTCCCCTCATTTCTGCTTCTCTGTCCCCCTGCTGCCATCACGGCTGCTGATAAAAGCTGACAGTACCAATGGAAGAAAGTAAGATTCCTGGTAAGGTAAGGAGCAGCCACACATGGGGTGACATTATTTGCTGTCCTTCTCAGACCCCAGTGACAACAGAACAGCAGGTCTATGCTGCTGCCCCTTGTCTCCAGGAGGGGTGTTAGTAAGTCCTCTCTCAGCCTGACAGGTGGAAAACTGTGTTTTCTCTCACTTCTGCTTGAAGGCCTAATGGTTTCTCTCCAGCCCACCTGGTTCTTGTCTCTGAGTCCCCTCTAGATCCTTGTGGTGGCCTGACCTCCTGTCACACCCAGGCCCTGGGTTGCGGGGTACAGCTCTGTTCTCAGAGCCCTGGTCCCAGCAGAGGTGGGAGCGGGTGTGGGGCGCCTGATGGTGGCCCCAGCACACAGACACTGCATTCCCCCTACTCTTTCCACTGTCTCCAGTCAAAGCTGTGGCTCCTGACAGCTTTTCCAGGAGCTTTTCCATTTTATACCAACTTCCGGGTCACTCATGTCTCTCTGGTCCTTTCCTTTGGGAACCCATCCTTCCTTTGTGCTTCATCATCTTCTCCATTCTCCTAACTTCTCCCATTTCTCTAAGAGAAAGTGAGCCACTGAACAGTGACTGCTCACGAAAATCACCTAAGAAACTTCTCACATGCTGAGGTCACTTGCATCAGGAGGTGCCAGGAGGGAGAATCCGTGAGTGAGTGTGTATGTGTGTGTGTGTGTGTGTGTGTGTAAGGAACTTCTAGGTGACTCCACTGCATGCTCTAGACCCTGGTGCAAAATAGGCTGTTTTTTTGTTTTGTTTTTTTTTTTTTTTAGAGGATCGAACTCAGAACCTTGCACTTGCAAGGCAGACACTTATGCCGCTGAGCTGTGTCCCTGGCCCACGAGGTAGGATCTGGGGCGTCCCGTCACCCATGCATTCCGGAGTGGTCTGAAAGTGTGTCCTGGCCGAGCACACTGGTTTGGCTTCCTGGGACAACCAGGCGGCTGGGGGGCCGGGCCGGGGACAGGCCCGCAGGATCTTGTCTGTCCAGGACAGTAGCGCTAACTGGCATGGTCCAGGGCTGACTTTTTTTTCTGCTTTTTGCCAATTGATTTTTTTTTTTTTTTCAGTTTTATACTTTTTAGCATCTTAGGGTGTCTGTCTTTCCTTGAGTAGTCTCACTTGGCAGCTGCAGGAGACTGGCCAGGAGAACTTGTTACAAAATGGATTTCTGGGCCCCACCCCTAAGGCTCTGCGCTGGCAGCTCTGTGCCCGCGTCCTGTTTGGGTTCCTAGCTTCACTGCTGTTGCTCGCCCCGGACCCCTTCTTTGAGAATCGCCCGTCTTAGCTCATTCCATCATTTCATTTTCTGGGCTTTCACTTAACGTTTCTGTTAGATATTGGCTTTTCTCAGCTTTCTTTTTTCCCGTTGTCATGAGATTATGCTATAAATAAACATATTTTCTTAATCTGTATTTTATCTAAATGTTTCTTACCACCTTTAATTCTGATTTTTTTAAACTAATTTTACTGGGGTTTTCCTCCTTCTTTAAAAAAGAAAACAGTTACTTGATTAACTCTAGTCACGATGTTCCATAACAGAGCCTTTGAACTTCTCCTGGCTGAAAAAAAAAATCATTGTTTGGTTTCGTACCAGGAATCAGTACTCAGACCCCGGTACTTGCCAGGCTGCACTTGTGCCGCTGAACTGTATCCTGAGCCCGGCAAAAAATTTAGTGGATATGCCAGTTATTGGGCTACATGGTGACAATTTCATACACATAGGTAACATAATTAAATCGGACCCACCCACCATCCTTCCTCCCCTTTCTACCAATCTCTTCTTCCTGTCTAATTCTCTTCCCCCTCTCTCTCTCTTTTACAGCTAAAATTTTGGATCCTGTGACCAGCATCTCGGTATCTCATCAGTAACGCATTTAACCCTATGACAGTCTTACTTGACCACTCAAAAATCATCTTGCACCCCCTCTTTCCTGTTAGCCCCTGTTTCATTGTGGTAGTAAGCAGTCACATGCTCCTTAAGCCCCTCAAGTCTTGGGGGCAACTTTGTTTTGAGACAGGGTGCCTCTATGTGGCCCGGCCTGAGCTCACACTCCTGGGCTCAAGTGACCCTCCTGCCTCAGTCTCCCCTATGGCTGGGACAATATGGGCACCACTATGCCAGTAGAGAGGTGACTCTTGAGTAAACTAAACCACTGAAGTAATTCCACTGCCCTTGCCAGTGACTGGCTTAAAAATGGTGAGGAAATGTGCGAGAAGCCAGGGATGTCTGGGAAAGTCTTGTAACACGATTAGGGGTGACAGTTTTCCAGAATTCAGACATCATGGTGAAAAGCTTTGACCCTCTGACGATGCCTATTCACCCGGTGTCTAGGAGGGACCCAGCCTGAGGACCAGTGTCCTCTGGGAGACGGCAGGACAGACAGGTGGCAGGACCCCCATTCCTGAGGAGGCTCAGCCGCTATGCCAGGAGCCCTGGCTCCACCTTTTCTCCGGACTCCTGTTACATGAGCCTCTCTGTTGTTTAAACATTTAAAGTGAAGCCTTCTGCTACATGACTCCAAAAGCATGCTGAATGACACTAGGTATCCTAGCTTTGAATCAGTGAAGCTAGTTATACTTTCCCGCAGCATGATTTCATTTGACAGCATTCTTGGTTATATCTCATAAGAAGTTCCTTGACCTCAGGAATCATGACATTTCATTTGGAGTTTTCCCGAGATCGTGAATATCACATTGTTTGAGAGAAGAAATGAATTAGTTCTTTTCATAAACATTCATCTTTGCTTTGTCTCAGGTTTCTGCTAGCGACCTGGAACATTAGAAAGAGATAGAGAGTGGAACACTTTTGGTTTTGGTTGTCAGAAACAAAACAGGGCATCTGACCACCCTGAGAGGAGGGGCTTCGTGGGGGCACCCATGTGGATGGACACACTGCCTCGGACTGGGTGGCACCTCTGTGCTCCTCAGCTGACCCAAGCGTCCTCACTCACGAGCCTTTCCTTCTTCCTCTGTATCTGCGACTTCCAGCTGGCAGAGAGCAAGTGACCATTTACCACACCACCTGCCACCCTTCCAGGACAAGGCCCTGGGGCAGGCCCACTGTTGGGGCCCACATGACAGCTTTGGCTCCAGTGCCACAGTGCCAACCAGTGGCCACCTCATGACAATAAAATATTCTGATGCAACTTCACTGAAACTGTAAGATGAAGGGAAGGCAAGGTCTTTTTTTCTTTCTTTCTTTTTTTGTATTTTAGTATAGGTTTACAGGATCAACAGGGTCTCACTACATAGATGGGACTTGTAGTGATTCTCTTGAGTTCAGCCTCCCAAAAAGCTGGGATTACAGGCACATGCCACACCGCCCAGCCTTCATCGCCCCTCAGTGCACTCCCGAGGGGCGGGGCCGGCACGGCAGACCCTGGGATCGCACCCGGCCCCTGCGTCTGCCTAAACTGGCGCTTTAATCTGCTGAGCTATTTGGCCGAGGAAAGGCAAGGTCTTCACTTGCATAGCACAACGGTGATTTAGAAAATGACTCTGAAAAGAAACATCATGGTGGGAGAATGGCTGAAACTTTTATTGACCCGGGCTTTACACATTTTCTTCCAGGACCACGCAGTGCCTGAAAAATATTAAAATATTTTAAAATATGAATTGGGCTGGGGATGTAAGTCGTTGGTAGAGGCCTTGCCTAGCATTGTGAGGCTCTGGGTACCATCCCTGGTAACACTCGCATACACGCACGTACACATGCACATACACAAGCAAACATACGAGTTGTAAACATTTAGAGAAGAATTCTTTTTCCTGTATTTTAAGGAAGGGTCTACAGGATGTTCAGGGTCTCACTACCAGATCTGACTCATAGTGACCTGCCTGTTTACAGCCTCCCAAGAGCTGGGATTACGGGCATGCACCACCACGCCTAGTCTCAATTGCCGCCTCAGTGTACCCTGGGGGCGGGGCTGGCACAGCAGGCCTGGGGATCGAACCCCCAGCCCCTGAGCCTGCTTGTAGGCACTTTAATCCACTGAGCTATTTGGCTGG
>NDGM011092586.1:0-24038 GCA_002564305.1 Octomys mimax
CTCTCACTCAACTTGGCCCATGGAGAGATCCTGTATGTGCCATGGATGGTGCTGAGCCCTGGGCCAGTGACCAGACCCAAGGTAAGTGCATCCAACCTTACCTTGGGGCCCAGGCCTGCCCCAAAGACGCCAACCAAGGTCCAGCAGCTTGGACAGGGTGAGGAAACTGAGAATGGTCCATTGATGATGCCCAGGTTTAACTGACCAGATTAGGCCAGACCATGCTCAGCCATCCTGATATTTAGAAACTGAGCAGCTCCAGAAGCTCTTGGTGACATATGCCACCACCAAAATATGGATAGCCTGGCTGTGCCAGAGACACACAGGAGGAGTGTCACCATGTCTGATCACATGCTTAGGAGGAGATGGGAAGAGGAGGACAATGTGGGCACAAAGAGAGGGCTCTTCAGAGATGACAGCAGTATGCCAAGAGGAAAAGACAGATAAGAAGAGGAGAGCACAAATCTGGGAAGGCTCTTGGTCTCCAGGGCACAGGAGACATGATAGGGGAGCCAGTGGCTGCATGAAGGGAGGGGCACTCTGGGGTCCACAGGACCCATCTGCTGTGCCTGCCTAAGTTCTACAGCACTGCCACAGTAGGCAGTGCAGAGGAGTTTCTAGTCCTAAAAAGGAAGAGAGAGAGAGAGAGAGAGAGAGAGAGAGAGAGAGAAAGAGAGAGAGAGAAACTGGTTCCAGACCTTTATAAAAACAAACAAGAACATGGCAAGGGGTTTGCAACCTGCTCTGGGTAAACTAGAAGTTCAGCCAACTGAGCAGTACCTCTTGGCTTGGATAGAAAATCCATGTGGGGTTGGGGGTTGGTTTTTCAGGGTGTGTGGTGTGGGTGTGTACACAGGTGTACATGTGTGTGGGTATATGTGGTATGTGTTGTATATGTGGTGTTTGTGGATGTGTATGGTGTGTACAATAGGTGTGGTATGCATAACAATGTCATGTGTGTGATGGCATGTACATGGGTGTGTGTGGTGTGGGGAAAGGGGAGTGTGATGTGTGCAGTGTGTGTGGCAGGAATATGTATGTGCAGGAGTGGTATGTGTATCCAGTATCTATGTGCAGGGGGACTACGGAGTGTGTGTGTGTGTGTATGTGAGAGTGAGATAAGTGTATGTGGTGTATGTATGTGTGTGTGGTGTGGGGGTACAACGCATGCATGTGTGGTGGGTATATGGTGTGTACATATGTATGTGGTGTAGTATATGTAGCGTATGTGCATGTCCTCACCCCACCCCCATCTAGACTCAATAGGGACACTGAACACACAGAATTGTGACTCCCTCTCCTTGCCTAAAGGGCAGGAAAAAGCAGTAAGAGCTTTAACAATAATAATAAAAAGCAGCACAGCTGGAAAAGTTTTTCATTAACAAAGGACTGAAAAGAAACAGGAAGCTACTATTATGGGCTGTTGCTGTGACAGCCTGGAAAACACCCAGGCCTTGTCTCAGGACTGAGACGCATTCGCCAGAGGAGGAGGACAAGGCTACACTGGTCCTATCACACCTCACAGACCCTCAGTCTTTTAAATGACTTGCATGGCTCCCCATACCCACCCCAAGCCATCGTGAAAGGGCCCAAAGTGCCCCGGTTCACTGCTTAGAGAGAGAGCATAATTTCAATTAAGGTCCCAGACTGTCAAACACATCAAGTTATTAATCTCCTTGTGGCAAACGTGAACCGGGACCTGCTTACACAGCCAATTGAGCATGCTCTAAATTAGTGTTTGCAGGTAATTGATTCAGCTGCCAGCCCCATGCCAGCCGGCTACAAGCTGGTTACGCCACTAACATTAAATAATATGAGGCAGTAAAGCGAACTGCCTGATTGGGCCCGCAGTCAGACGCTGTTAGAGTCTGATTTGCCCAAACATTAATGTCTTATTGGTTTAACACAATTTACTACACCTCAATTTCAGAAAATGATTTTCATTTCCTCTCAAACCTCGCTCACAGGCACAGCATAGAGCAGGAGGTGTCTTCATAAATGTCATCAGCTAGCCTTTTTTTTTAACATGCTCTCAAGATTACATAACAAATTTCTGATAATTAATAATAATAAAAAGCTAGATTCAGAATGGGGTCTCCTGGCCAGCATCCCTGAATCTGAACACAGGGTCTTGGTGTGTCCTTGTGCTCCATCCTGACTCACAAGACTCCTGATCTCTCTTGCCTGGGCCCTCAGTGGGGCTGGAGTGAGCCATATCCCACAGAAGGTCCTGCAGGTCTTGGGGACAGCTGTCATGTGTGCAGTGTGTCATCAATGCACATAAGAGAGCAGCTTGCTTCCCTTCACCTGTGAGTCCACAGTCTGCACAGTGGTGTGGCCGCCCTGACCTTCCCGGGCAGCAGGCCAGTTTATGCTAAAGGGCGATGCTCCCTGGGCCACCGACATCACATGCTTTAGAAGGCTTTTGTTCCCAATAGGTTCAGAGAACAATTCTGAAGTCCCCAGGGACACAAGGGATGGCAGAAAAATAGTTTAAGACCTTTTCTTCTCCCTACGATCCCTTCATGGAACCCACCAGCTGTGGGTTAGTCACTGGGCAGACCGATGAGGTGTGGCTTCTGAGAGGAAGATTCCAGGCTCCTGTGGACATAGATGCAGACTACACCAGAGTGACGCAGCAGTGACTGAGAGCTGTGTCTGGAGTGGGAGGAGGGAGCTCAAGGGAGAGTCAGCCTGTCTCGGGCTGCACGTGCCTCACAGGCCTGAGTGGAGGCATGCCCTCCTCAATCTAGCCAGGGTTACCCCGAGACAGGACAACACTCAAGGACAACCATCTTCCCACCATCTTCGGGGGTGACACTCTCTGCCCCACTGGTCCTTTAAGAACAGGCTCTTCTATTCTAGGTCTTGCATCTCTGTTTCTATTTTCCCTGGGGCAGAACCCGTTGTTGTCCTACCCTCCCAGCCCACCTCTCTCTAAACTGTCACTTCTGAGGGACCCAAGGATCTGATGGCTCCCAGCTGGATGAGGCGTACAGACAGGCACTGCCTCCCCTCCAGATGGGCATGGCATACGGCGGAGGCACAAACACGGACACAGCTGGCCTGTCACAGCAAACCCACCACCCAGCACCTTGGGACAGCTGTTCACATGTTCAGGCCTCCTAGGGTGCTCTCCAGCTTTAGGCTCCCTGGTCCACAGAAAAGGCAGCCTCGGAGCCACAGGGAGACAGAGGTAAGCTCTCCCCAGAGCTCAGCGTGGCAAGGACTCCCAGTGCCACAGCAGCCATCCACAACACATAGTTTTTGTTTGAATCCCAGCTTGAACATTCCTACTCCAAAAAGAATGGTTTTTAGCCAACACAGACCAAACATTGGTAACAGAAAGGAATCAGCCATCCTTCCGTGTCAAAGGGGATTAGTTTCAGGACCTCCGGCAGAGACCTCAATCCTGCATGCTGAACTCCCTCCTATAAAATGGCTCATTATTTGTCGATAAACTATCTGCATCCTCCCACATACTTCACAGCATCCCATAGTTACTTATAATACCTAGTAGGAAGTAAGTACCCGTTATATCATATGGTTTGGGCAGTGATGACAAGAAAAAAAAAATTGTACATGTTCAGACAGGTGTAACTGGTTTTTTCATAAACATCTCCCATCCATGCTTCATTGAATCTGAGACATGCAACGCACAGATATGAGAGTCAGCTGTATTGTCAATTCGGTTAGATGTGCTAATGGCAGGGTGGTTACACAAAAGGGAAAATACTCTCATTAATTGAGACACCTCCTGAAGTATTTACAAGTGAAACGACATAATGTCTGAGATTCAGTTTTAAAATACTCCACTGAAGCAAAACTAAACTAAATTAAAAAAAAAAGAAAGATACTATTCTACTTTTGAAATTTCCCAGTAAGAGGAGGAGGAGGGGGAAAAAAAGAACTCCATATTCCAGGCAGTGTGTGGGGTGGGGGTCGGAAAGGCCCCCACCCCACAGCCCACGTGGCCCTGTCTTGGGCTGCAGCAAGGCTGGGCTCAGGGACCCTACAGCGGGAGGTGGCTCAGGGGCCTTCCAGGAGCCACTCCAGAGTGGGGCAGCCTGCTGCTCAGAGCACCATGCTGCCAGCATACACAGAGGCCAGGGCTCCGCGCTGCGACAAGCTATTCTTGTTCCAGCCTCCTGGTTATTTTTATTTGAGGCACTGGCTATGGGTCACTGAATTAACTCAGCTGGGAACGGGTTTCTGCGGCAGTGCCAATCTGAGCCCCTGGCATGGCCCCAAGCACTCTTCCCACCGCCTCAAGGGGGCTGACACCCTAGAGTTTCGGCCCCTACAGGACCCACTGCAGTAGACTTCATGGGGGCAAAAGCTGGGGCATTTCTGTAGGCCCTTCCCCATCTTCCCCAGCCTGTCACAGCTTGTTACATGCCCCCTTTGGATGGCACAGTAGCAGGGCAGGGTCACTGTAACCTCATATGCCGGGGAAGAAGGGAAAAATATGGAGGTTTACTTCTCAGCAAGTCTTTCAGGGTAAGACTTTGAAAAAAGACTCCCATCCCCAAGCCACAGCCTTGTGGATGCTGGTATACATGCTGCTGACCCCCCATACATGTTGGCCTGGATCGCTACACTGCTGTAGCAGGCAGGCCTGAAGGGCCAGGAGGACATATGATTCGGTTCTTCATTACTATAACAAAATACCTGAGGTAGTCTACACTATAGAGAAGTCTGTTTAGCTCAGTTTTGGAGGCTGAAAATTCAAGGTCAGGTAGTCCATTGGTTTGGTTTCTGGAGAGGGCCTAAGAGTAGACAGAATCACAGGAAGGGAATAAGAAATCACACTGCCAGACAGAATGCTAGGCTTACTGTTTTTATCACAAGAAGCTAATTCAGGGTACCACTAGATCAATCTTAATCATAATAGCAGGACCCCAAAAGACCCAGAGACTAAGCCCCCTTACTCTCCCCTTTAAAGATCCCACCACCTCTCACATCATAACCCTGAGGACCACGCTTCCATCATGTGAGCCCTTGGGAATGAACCACATCAGAACCCTAACAGGGCAATGCAGAACCAGTACCCCCAGAGCCAGCTGTGCAGGAGCAGGGCCTGAGAGCACCTGAGGTACGTATACTCGAACCTTGCGAGGTGGGGGGTGGCAGCAGTCAAGAGCTCACAAAGCCAGACATGAGGAGGTGGAACAGCAGCTCTTCAGGGCCCGCTCCCCAGAGCTTCTGGGTGGCATGGTCACTGGTGAGCGACCCAGGAAACAGGGGAAGGGGGTGCCTAGGGCAGTGTGGGTCTGACTCATGAGTCATGGGTGGAAGTCTGATAACCCCTGGGTCCTAGAGCAGGCTGAGCCAGCAGCCACTCCCACCTGGGCAGGCCAGCCCCAGGCAGCACCTCTGGGTGCTCTGGCTTACTGTAGGCTAATTGGAGCTGAAGGCCAATGAAGTTCTCCAGAGTGCTTTATGATCCACTTAACCCTCCCTCCACCAGTCCTCCGTGCACAGTAGACTGAATGGTGGTGTTTAGCCATAAAAATGGTAAGCTGTTTTATTAGCGGCTTTCAGACTCACAATAGCAGCTAGCTGGTAAAGTTTCTTACAAACTGCTGAAACAAAGTCCAGAACTGGCCTGATGGGGCACTAAGCCATCCAGAAAAGTAATCAATGACCATTACCATCAAACACTCTGCCAAGAGCCAGGGAGGTGGCCACCGTCAGAAGAAAAATAATCTCTGCCCAGGACTCCAAAGCTGGCCCCTAATCCCTATTCAATCTGCACGCAGCACTGTGGAGTTGAATCTGTTACTTGCTTAGGGAACATAAATTACTGTTTTTTACATTTTAATCTTTACCCAGAGAGACACAGCTTACCTTTCCATCTCATATTCTTTCATTCCCACTTTTACAGCCTTCATTACCTGGAGGATGGATATTAAGCAAAGACATTTGTATTAAGCAGATAAGTAACACAGCCTTATAAATAATGTATAGAACTTCAGCAAACGAAGCACTTCCTAAAGAAAAAAGGGGGAAAGATACGTGCACACAGTGGTACAGAAATGTGACAAATTGGGACTCTTAAATGCCCCCAAATCCACAGTTTATTTAAACCACCATGGAGAGGTTCCATTTGGAAGCCGATAAACGCCGAGCTCTGAGCTACAGCTTGAAGGCAGCAGGCTGGCTGGCTGGGCACAGCAAAGATTTGACCAAGGTGTCTGACGAACACTCAGTGCTGAGAAAGTGGTCAGAACTACTTCTGAAAGGTTTTCTTTGCCGGACTTTTATCCAACAGAAAATTAACACACGGAAGAGGTCACACAGCCATCAGTCACCTTTCTCTGTTTCCTAACACAAAGCCCTGAAGGTCCCTGAGCAGGCACTGGGCTCTGCCAGGAACAGAGCTATCTCAGGTACCCTACTGGCATTAAAAATGTAAATTTCCTTATTTGGTCTCATTCCTCTGTAAAGTGGGCAACTTAGAAGCAATCACAAGAAGATGTATTCAGAAAACAGATGACGGTAGTAAGTGTTCTGGGATTAGTTAAGGACAAAAGATGCCTTAAAATGAGCAGGAAACTACCAGGATACTAGAAAGGAGAGCCCTGCATTCCTGGAACTTGGGACCTTTTGAAGGCAAAGTCCTTGAGGATTATTGTCCCCTACTCTCATGAAGGTGGGTACCTTAAGGTTAACAGCTGGGGAAAGCCTCTCCTGCCCCTACCCTGTGCTCGCTAGAAAAAGTTATCACATATAAAACTTCCGCCTCTTGCGTGGTCCTCCCTCTCAGGTGCTCTGGCCTCGCTCAGTCATCCCCTTGCCAGTCTCTTCCCCGCATGCAGCGATGCTGCCTGCCCCACCACAGCCAGTGACAACTCACCTCTCTGTGGGCCTCACTGGAGATACGGTTGGTGTAACGCAAAACCTCCAGCTCCATGTCTGTCTTGAACACTCGGCTTCAGGAGAGAAAAACGAAGTGGCAAGTTAGTGACCCCTGGGAGGGACTGGACCCCTCCAAGGAGACCCAGCACACCCCGACTGGTCTGGAAGCCAGGCTTGCCTACAGCTCCAAGGGCCTCCCTCTCAGGCCCCAGAAGTGATATGCTTCCATAAGTGGTGTGTCTCTTCTGCCTCATCACCAGTTAAGGCTGGATAGGCTGCTTCTACCCACAAGAGCTGAAAGGCACAGTGGGGGTAGAGGAGGCCCAGCTTCCACAGCTAGACACACCTTGCCTCCTTGAGCCCCAGTTTCTTTATCTATAGCAGGGGGATACAATCTACACAGCAAAGGAGCTGGACCTTAATCTTCAGGATGCTGTCTCCTGAAGCATCCATGTGGGCTCTGCCCACGTGGCTTTATAGAACTCTCTCTCAGATCTTTCCCAAATCCTTGGGCAACCTAGGGACACCATGTATCTCAGAGCCCTGCCTGCAGCAGGAGGAGGTGGGCTGTGACAGGCAACAGAGTGGGCTGGGCTTGTATGTACAAGTACAGATATGGAAACAGGTGTATGCAGAGAGAAGCCAGAGACAGGGATAGACATGAAGAGCATGTGGCAGTGATAAAGGACAGAGTGGGTGTGGGCAGTGCAGGAGAGGTGAAACCAAGGCCACAGCTGTCCCTCCTGCAACTTGACCCCAGGAGGTACCTGGGAGCCCCATAACAAACTCATGGTAGCATGTTCCACCCTGGTTAGGTCTCTGTACTGTCTCACCTCTGGGTAAAACTCAGATATACACTTGCTTATACCTTCAATCACTTCAAATAACAAATGCTAAGTCCACGCACATGTAAGTCACTAAGTACACTGGCCCAGTGATGGATCTTGAGCTCCAACCCCAACTCTGTTCCTTCTTAGCTGTGGGCTGAAAACATTTTTCAGTGCCTCACTTCACACATCTGTGGCATGGAAATAAATAATAGTGTTTGCCCCATAGAGCTGCTGTAAGAATCAGGAGTTGCACTTTTTAAGCAACAAGAGTAGCGAAGTAAAGGGCAAAGCCCGGACTACCGCCTCAGCCACACGTCCACCATGAAGCTAGGTGGATCCTCTGGCTCCCTCAGGTAGGCTACCTTGATTCTCATCACAAGACCCTCTGGCATCATTAGACAGGCATAGTGGCACTCGCCCGCATTCCCAGCACTCTGGAAGGCTGAGGCAGGAAGATGCAAGTTTGAGTCCAATCTGGACAACTTAGTGAGACCCTGTCACAAAATAAACAAAGGTGTGTGTGGGGATATATAGCTCAGTGCGAAGGTCCTGGGATATCTGAGGGGTTTTGGTTGTAGGCCCTTCATGGACACCTAAATCTACAGCTTCTTAAGTCCCTTATATAAAATGGCAAGGCATTTGCATATAACCTACTGACATCCTCCTGTATACCTGAAACCATCCCTAGGTTACTTATAATACCTACTACAATGTATAGGTGATATGAATAGCTACCCTACTGTGTTAGGCATGGGATAATGAGAAGAAAAAAGAGGCTGTGCATGTTCAGTACAAACACAGCCATCAGATATACACTTGCTCCTTCTTAGCTGTGGGCTGAAAACAGGCCTAGATACGAAGTCCATGAACAATGTGTGCGTGGGGGGGGCAGTGTTCAAGCAGTGCTGGAGGGAGGCTGAGATCTGTGACACGCAGAGGCTGCGGCAGGGTGTGCTGCGCCGCACATGGGTTTGCTGTGGTGCTCAGCGTATGACAAGTTTAAGTCTTGCCTTCCAGTTTTTTAAACTTTGTGTCTTTTTCTTCTTCCCCATCATGGATGCTTGAATTTATGGACATGGACAGCTGACTGTATTTTCAAATATTTATAATGGGCCCACAAAGCTAAACAAGTCTCAGGAAACAAACACAGGCTCCTTCTTTTAAACTGCCAGCTCCTGGGGTGCTACTCCAAGCAGGTCCTATGAGTGGCGGTGGGCACTGGCTGCCTTGCTCGGACTTGATTCCTGCAAGATCAAAGTATTTGTCCCCAGTTGCTGGGAGCGCTGGCAGCCAGCCAGTCTTGTCAGGCGTCTCCTCGACTTGAAAAAGGAAATAAAGGACTCAGGACCTTCAAGGCCACTGGGGGCCTCTCAGCTGCATCACTCCAGCACTGAAGCTTGTTCAGGACCGACTGAGGCATCCTGTGACTGCTCTGCAGCCCCAGCATGTGCCTGCCCGCACCCCACCCACACACAGGAGCCCAAGAGCACTCACTCACACACTTCCTGCCGACCTGCTCGCAGGCTCAGCTGCCTAGGGAGCCCAGGCTGGCACAGGCATCACCATTCCCACTTCACTGAGGGGAAAACGGACCTAGCCAAACTGCATCACTGGCTTCCTCTTCCTCACACTCCATAGAAACATAGATTTCTATCCCCAAACTACTGAACAAGTATAAAAAGAGTCCTTTTCAAACATTCAAAGATTCAGAAATGGGAAAAATATGTAAGAAAAAAAAAGAGAGAACAAAACCAATACAGAGAATAAAATGATGCAATGGGATAATTTTAGGAGATGGAGTTAACCCCAAAGTATAATTTTAAAAAAGCCCTGGATACCTTAGATAGCAAGTCTAGAAAGCAATTAGATAGCTCAGTGGATTAAAGTGCCTGTTTAGGCAGACTCAGGGACCAGAGTTCAATCCCCAGTGTGCTATGCCAGCCCTGCTGACTAAGACTGGGCATGGTGGTGCGTGCCTGTAATCCCAGCACTTGGGAGGCTGGAAACAGGAGGATCACTATGAGTCCGATCTGTGTAGTGAGACCCTATAGACCCTGTACTAAATACATAAAAAAAGAAAGCAATTAGTAGAAATTAGGCCTCAAAGTTTTGAGAACATGGAATGGTTCACTGCCACACATAAAATCAATGGTAGGCTTAAAACTTTTAGGGATTGGATAAAGAAGGCAAACGTTTCTTTTTTAACAAGAGAAATGAAAAGCAAATATTCCAGGAAAGACACAAAGCATGTACAGGAGCCCCGGTGATTTCATCAGGTTCCAAAAGAACATCACGCAGGTTACTTTCCGGTTCAAAGAGGGACATGTAACCAAACGGTCAATCTAGCTCCACTGATTAGGTCAAGTAAACATTGTTAATGTCCTAACAAGGAGTAATAAGAAAGTCACATGACCTAGGATGTATTCTACCAAATATTTTAAAGTTTGTAAGACATGAGATCGAAGGTTCAATTCATAAAAACTGTGAGGATAGAGGAACAACCTAACCACCACCACAAAGGCAACCACTATACAAAGCTAGAAGGTAGTACATTCTCCAGTGCAACCAGCCCATCCTCCTCAGTAAGCTAGCATCGTGGGTAAAATGATCCTAACAACCAGATAAGATATAGGAACTGCTGGATCTGTCAAGCACAACTGGGGCAATTCCTGCTTAGGAGTATTTTCTAAATTTCTTTGCAATATGTTTATAACCAACACATAGCAATTACATGTGTTTATGGAGTAGAGTGTGGCAATTCAATACATGGGTACAGTGTGTGATGGTCAGATTAGGTGACTTCAGACATGTAATTTCCCTATGTTGGGAAAATTTTAAACCATATTAGCCATTTTTTAAATATACAATTAATTGTTGTCTACCATAGTTAGCCCACTGTGCGGCACGTGAGAAGAGATCTGTCCTATCCAGCTGTATCCCTGCACCTATTAACCATCCTTTCTCCATCTTTTCTTCCCCAGCACCTTTCCCAGGCTCAGGTAATATTTTCTAACTTCCAACAATGTCCATATATTGCTATCGTTACAATAAGTTTTTTTATTTAATTTTAAAAAAGAAAAAGAAAACCATATTCCAAACAGGAAGCAAACTAAAATAAAGCATGATTCCTCTACAACTGATGATTATATAAGGAAAGCGAAGCTGGAGGGGACAAGTAAAATAAAGTTATGGTGTGTAATGTACGTATTCCAACTCCCCGTGATGAATATACTCAAGCATACTGCAAATATATACTAATAATTTTTTTAAAAATGGGGCCAGGGAAGTAGCTCAGCAGGATTATGTGCCTGCCTAGCAAGTGCAAGATCCTGAGTTTGCTCCCTGGTACCACACACACACACACACACACACACACAAATTAACAAAGACTAAAAAAACAAAAACAAAAACAAAAAAACCCTCTACATATTCTTGATGCTCCTATCAGCCTCTTCTGGAGGCCCTAGGGTGGTAACTTTAGAATCAAAGAGAAGGAGCTGCCACTCTGGTAACAACTGAAACCCATTGTAGGGCTTTTTTTTTTTTTTTAATGTATTTTAGTAAGGGTCTATAGGGTCTACAGGGTCTCACTATGTAGCTCGGACTCATAGTGATCCACCTGTGTTCAGCCTCCCAAAAGCTGACATTGCAGGCTCACATCTCCACACCCAGTCTCAGTTACCATCTCAGCATGCCCTGGGGGCAGGGCTGGCACAGCATGCAGGGCATTGCACTATCCCCACTTCCCGTGCTGAAAAAAGAAAAGTTAAGCTTTAGCAATCACAGAAACACAGCAGAAATGTTAAGACTCCTGACAAGGAAACAGGGACAAAGGCCTGGAAATGAAGGCAGAGTGCATGGCAAGGGCCTCAGTTTACCCAGTGGGAAAGCAAGGTGCACAGGGTTCCGGGAGCAAGATACAAAGGAGGATCAGACGTACGACAGGATGGAAAAGGGAACCAAAGCAACAACAAATGAGCACACCATTAAACAACAAATGAGCATGCCACTTCTGGGGGAGGCACAGAAGTGTGGGCAGGGCTAGTGGTTTGATTTTAATCTTTCTTTCCAATACTGATTTTGTACTAGTGGAATTTTCTATGCAGTGCCCATATTGCTTTGATAACACTTTTAAAATTTTAATGAGGTGCTGCCCTCATGGCAAATATCCACTCATTCATTCCACCTCGTTATTAAGGAAGTGTCAATTTGATGCTCCTGGCGCTGGTGAGGAAGGAACGCCTTCTCCTCATGGAGCTGAGACTTGGGGAGAGAGGAAGCCTACAAGGAAAGCCACAATTTCCAACTGGGAGGGCAGCTGCCACGGGGAGAGAATCTAGATGCTACAGGAAGGGATGATGAGGACATCTGAGCACATCTGGGGGTGGCACTGGGGAGGAGGCCGTGGACCCTTAGTGCTCCTGCAGTGGCCAGCTCCATTCCCTTGGTAAAGGTGAGCTGTCTTTGCCAAGCTTCTCTGTGACCATGTTTCCCTCACAAATGGGGCAGTCAAGCACCTCAAGATCAGCAAAGCTGCAGTGTCTGACTGGCAGTGGGCCCTGTCTAGAGGACATACCTGTGCACCATCATTAGCTGACCAGAGAGCCCACGAGCTGCCTCAGTGGAGGCCACCCAGCACAGGGAGCCCAGGGCAGCAAGGATAGCAGGGAAGGCAACCGCGCTAGGAGGCGTGGACTTGGGCTGCTTCTCTGCCTCTGAAAGAGACAGCCAGCCCTTGGGGACTTGACGGAAGCAGCCACTGACTCATACTGTCTCCATGACGCCATACAGCTGGGCCAGCCAGCCATTTGTCACTGCAAAATGAGGAAGGCATCTTGTAGACTGCTGCCACCTTCCGAAGATTATAAAACCTTCTGGGTAAGGTAGAAAAAATAAACCCAGGAGCCCAGAAAGACTTTTCCCAAGTGAGCTTCCTTCCGTTCTCAAGGAGGCAGGCCCTGAGCCTTGACAGGGTGCTGTTCATCATGAGAAAGAAGACTATGACTCCAGGCAGGGCACCAACAGCTACCCCCCACACACACACCAAAGGAGGCCAGAAGGCTTGTCCCTGGGGAGGGAGGGTCCAGAGGCTCAGGCGGGACTCTGAGAAGCAGTTTAGGCTCTTGAGGTCCAAATCCATTCACAGGATAAACTAGCAACCACTGTGCCTCATTTCCTACCTCCACACTCCAGGGAACATGGGGTCCTCTGTTCTTGAACACGGTGATGGCCAGAGGGATGACATGGGTGGAACAAGGCCCAGGCTGCACCTGTCTCCGGCTTAGGGTGAACTACAGCCCATCCCTCTAGTCATGGATCTTGTTAATACTTCACAGTCCACAGGCCCTGTGCCCACCCTGGCCGACTCTGTGCCTACTTCAGAAATGGTAGGCAGATGGCTGCAAGCTCCTGGTCACCTGCCTCGCCTGGCCTCTGTGCGCCTCCGCCTGGCCTGGCCTCACATGCCACCCCTGCTCTCCCCCTCGCCACGCACGCTCCTTAGCAGATGGATGGTCTCTGCCACTCCACAGTGAACACAGGGACAGGTCGCCTTGCCTCTCCTGCCCCAGATTCCAGGGCCTTTCCCCCAGCACAGATCCTCTTCCTCATGAGGGAAGTGATGCCTCCTCCCTTCCTCTCTCAAACACACACAACTACACACGCATGCGCTTACTTAGGCTATGGATCCCAGCCCTACTTCCTCGATTACTCAATACCTTCCCAGCCACTCCACGACCACTGACAACTGAAAGGGGTCATTTCACTGAAAATCCCTCCCCTGGCTCACCCCATTCCCCCTGCCAGCTGTACTGTGAGAACAGCTCTTAGGTTTCACTTCAATCGTCTCCTCATCTGTTTTTCCCCATCGCCAGAGTGTGAACAAAGGCTGCCATTCCACCTGCACAGCTGCGCTCGGCCCCTTCTCCTCTTTATGTAGGCCCTTCTCACCCTGGCTGTACCAGCCTCCAGCCCTGTAGCTGCTGGGAGCTTCAAGCAAATGCAAATCTCCACGTTCTCTTTGCTGACAACCCTTCAATGGCCTCTAGGTGTCCTCAGGATGAAGGCAAAACTCCACGTGGTGATTCTTGAGGTCCAGCCTCTGCCACGGTCACCCTCCATCCAGCTCCTTCTGCTGCCTAGGACTTGCTCTTGCCCCTTCCTCTTGGTTAAGCAGCCTCCAGCTTTCTCAAGGCTATCTCTTCATCCCCCCACCTTACACTAAATCCCTTTTCTGCACACTCTGGGCAGATTCTGTTGGAATCCTCAGAATGTGATCACACTAAACATTTCACAGCCCTGGGAGGAAGGGTCCCACCATGGCAGGACCCATCAGCCCAGAGCAGCATCAAGAAACCATCAACAATATCTACACACTGCTCCATACTGGAAAAGATGGTACTTCCAGCAAGGAGAGCTAATGAGGTCCCTGAGGTGAGCCCACCAGGTGGGGTAGAATGTTGCTTCACCTGTCCAGCTGGGCAGTGCAGGCCCAGGCCCCAAGGCCTCCCCAGCTTGCACTGGGAAGAGCAGCCCAGGACTCTGGAGCCCCAGAAGCCTACAAGGAGGGCTCCCCACCCTGCCTCCAGCCTAAGCACCAACCTGCTACAGATAAGGAGACAGCACAATCACCAGACCAAGGAGGTGGGGGTTCAGCCCTTGAGGCCCACAGTCCTGCTTTTCTTTCTATTTGTTTCGGGGAAAGTACATCTGGGGCTCCTAGCTACTTTACAGAGATCTTCTGTTTAGTCTTAGTGAAATATAAATGTAAGGGGCTGGCAGGATAGCTCAACAGACTAAGCGCCTGCTTAGGCAAGTGCAGGAACAGCAGTTCAATCTCCGGCACCACATGCTGCACCAGCCATGCCCCCAGGCACAAGACAGGGTGTGGTGGTACAGGCTTGCAATCCCAGCACTGGGGAGGCTGAAAATAGGAGGAACACTACTAGTCCAATTCTTAAATAAGACACAGGCAAATTATTCCACAAAAGCAGTTCTCTGATAAATCTGGCTAGGCTGGGCTTTGGCCTGACCCATGCAGCTTGAAGAGATGTCTGCATGTGCTGACTTAACCAATTATACATCGGTGGTGTTCAGGGTCTGCAGCTCTGCGTAGGTGCCAGGCAGCAAGGGACTGCCCCACTTGGCCTAGTTATCTCTGAGACAGAGGGCCAAATCTGTCTTCAAGTTTACTGCAGATGCTCTGCATATAATCCCTGCCTATAATCCCAGCACTCTGGGAGGCTGAGGCAGAAGGATTATAAACTGGAGTCCAGCCTGAGCAACCTGGTAACTTAGTGAGACCCTGATTACAAAGGGTGGGCGAGGGGATCAGTGCAAAGGCCCTGGGGACTAGAAATAAAAGGTTACTGCAGAACATAGTAAGACTGCCAGTCTGCCCTGTCTCTCCCCAACTGCTGCTTCTACAAATCCAAAGCAAACAGGGCAAAGAAAAGGAAATTTTCTGGCCCACTGGCCCAAGGGAAGGGCACTCAGTATTCCACTCTGTTCCAACCTCGCCTGTCTCAGGGGGTGTGGGGTGGCTCTTGGAAACACAATGCACAAGGTTGACATTTCCATGAGGGACAAGGCCACCTCTCCAGGAAGCAAAGAAGACCACACTCAGGACGGGACAGCACAGGGTGCCCCTAAGAATCTGGGACAAAGGTAGCTCGGCTTCTCCAGATAAGAAGAGGGGTGCCTGGCGTGCACCAGAGCAGCTCATAGCCATGCCTGTGAGCGCCCTATGCAGGGGCAGTGTGAACAGGAAGGAAGCCATGCCTGCAGGAGGTGGCTGAGGGAGCCGCGGCCGCTGCCCCATCCCAGTCCCAGAGTCTCTGGCTATGGCCCAGAAATGACAAAAACTGTTCTAGGCAGAGATTTATTTGTAGGATCATTTTTTTTCTCCTTAAATATTCACAAAACTGCCTCTGGGCATTAGACCCACGATTCAGATATCAATTAACTCAGGTCTGAATGCTCCACTGATTCAAACAGTAGCAAGATAGGATGAAGTATCCCCCAAATCAGTCTCTAAGCATCAAAGTACCACTGTGTTGAATGAAACTCACTGAAAGGGCCAGGAATTCTACCTCTCCTGGAGACAAATGTGCAGGGAACGGTGTTGTGGGCAGGGGTTCAACACCACAGGGCTTCTCCCTCCCCGACCGTCCCTTCCACATTCACGGACAGAGTGATATAAAGGACAAAATCCAAGAACAACAAGAGGACAGAAAAGAAAAGGGCTGGTTGGAATTACATATCCTCAGGAGGCTCAATATATAAGTCCTGTCAAAGAAACCAGAGCCAAGCTCAGCCCTGAGCTGATTGTACTGGAGACCTGGCTGGGGACAGGCAGAAGCTGTCCCACAGCCTCAGGCTCCCACATCCTGTCTCCTGCCTTCTGGCATGCAGCAACTCAAGTCCTCTCTCTGCCCTGAGAATCCCATTTCCATTTGGCATTTTCATTAGATGCAGAGTAACTGCTTATTCATTAGGAGACAAGGATGAGCAACCCTACTGGAATACTTCTCACACACACACACACACACCAAGAATCCAGGTCATCACTGACGCATCTTTTCTAATTTGGGACGTGCTACCCAGGATGTAGGGTCCTGGGGCCCTTCTGCCCCTAAAGCATCCTTGCTTACCATCATCGCCTTTGCCCACAGAAGGCAGGGAAGCAGAAACAGACACGATACCCACTGCTGCCTAATGCACGCAGGACGCTTTCACTCCATGTAATTAACAGTTCTAAAACTGGTGTATGACTCAATTGAACACAGTCTCACTTAAAACCCAAGAAGGCAAAGGCAATTGCTGATATGCCTGTACTTCTGAGACGCTTCCAGAGATACTTAGGCAGAACCCAAGGTGTCGCGCTATCAGATATTACGAAGGTATCTCCTTTTATTTCCTACCCTACCTTCAGATCAATTTCATCATCTGCAAAACAGCAAAGGAGAACCACAGCCTAAATTATGGAAGTGAGATGCTTGCTCTTATTAAGTTTCAACTTTTGACCCACACATTCAAACTGTAATACCCAGCACAGGGAAAGCGATGATCAGTTATGATCTCCTGTTTGTGGGGGAAGAGTATGATTATAGAGGAATTTACAGGAAATCAAAAAGGCACTGCTTGGGAGAATGGAAAACAATAAAACAGTCACACAAAGGAAATGAATGACACCCAAACAAAAATAAAAAAGTGAGTTTCACTGTGCTGGGAGAGGCTGCTTGTTGTTGCCTCCTAATCAGACAAGCTCGGGGATGAACCTTGGGTTCCTGGCCAAGTGACTAGCTGGGGCTTTGGGTGTGCATGGAGGCTGAGGAAGCTCAGTCCCTTGGGCCCTGCTCTCCAGCCTGGCCACACCCTGGCCTCATCCCAACACCCATTGTGAGGGCTCCAGGTACCCTGTCCTTCCAGTGGCTGGCACTTGGGTAGGCCCCAGCCTTGAGCTGCTCCTCTGAGTCGCAGGGGTCACACAAGATTCTGGAACCAACAGTCTAGGCTCCGCTGACATCATCTCTTTTGTCAAGTCACTCTCCTCTCTGTGCCTCAGTTTCCTCATCTTTAGCATGGGAGTACTCAGAGAACCTACCCACTATACCAAGCAAGAACAACTTTTTTTAAATAGCAGGGCCAGTGCTTAGCACTGTCCTTTTATCCACTGGGAGTCTCAACAGGTAATATTACTATAATGTGCCAGCATTTGACTCATGCCTTCTTGCGGTCTTGCTCCATCCATCTACTCTACAGGTGAGGAAACAGATGCTGGGGGAGCTCCCATGTTCTCGTCATGAGATATCACTACATCGCCATTCTATAAATGACACAGCCAAGGCTCACAAAAACAAAGCACATCCCAGGGATATAGACTGGGGTCAGATCTTGGGTGTGTCTGAGCTACCAGAAAGAGAGAGGGTGGAGACAGCCTTTTTGTCACAGGGGCCAGGGAGGCTGAGGCAGGAGGATCACAAGTTTGAGCCCAGTCTGGGCCACTCTGTGAGACTGTCTCTAAATCAAAAATAAACAAAAGGCTGGAGATTATTAGTTCAGTATGCAGGCCCTAGGTTCAATCCCCAGTATCAAAAAAGAAAAAGAGTGATCGAGGGGCCCAAAGACGCAAAAGCCGCCTGCTCTGGGAAATGAAGGCCCTGCCTGCTATTACACCCAGAACCTTCTCTCGGTTTCAAGCCAAGCAAAGGGCCACCGCTCAATGCCTCAACGACCATAGCATCACCGTGGAGACGGGAACCTGTGCTATTAAAACAAACCCCTGAGGCAGCAAGGACAATGTGACATTTCTGAAATCGTTCTGCTGCCATCAAATGCCAAATAAGTCCTTTCTGCCGCTTGCCTTAATAAAGTTGAGAGGCAGTCTTATGAACGCAGGCTCCACCTCAAAGCCTCGGAAATGTCAGAGTTAAAGCATGCCCGCTCCGATGTGATGAGCTAATGGTTCACCCCTATGGGACTCGGTGCAGTGTGCAACCCTGCTTCGGTCTCCAATGCAACCACTGTAAATGACCTCTGGGGAAGGTCACAGTAAGGTGACGCAAGTGAATCTAGGCCCATCCTGAGCACCCAGGACTTCTGCTGGGGGGTGTCATAGAGAGGCCAGGCACTTGTAACTTTATACACACAAGAAGAGGTGACCACAGATTTAAAGACACAGCTCCATCCTCAAGGAGTATGAGGTCATGACAGCCCCTGGGCCAGAACCAGGTCTACCAACAGAGGTAGGTTGCCTCCTGGCCTCTTGTCTCTCCAGAGGATCAGAACACTGACCTATCAATAGCTCTCACACCTCCACCTCTTACTCAGCCTTGCATGGCACCTGCCTCAGACTTTACACACCTCAGATAAGTCCAAGATCTGCCTCACATCTGCCCTCCACTGAGTTCCTGCCACAGTGACACACCACCCAGCTATTCTGGACAAAACCTAGTCACTGTCTCTCCACCACCTGCTTGTAGTGCTCCCTCTCAAATCTGTCACACCACTCCTTCCATGGTTACTCAGACCCCTACAACAGCCTTGTCATTGGCAAGCTGTTCCCACTCCTACAACTGCATCTTCAACCAGAGGCCATGATGATTTTTGGAAATGCAAACCATGGCCTCTTGACTCAACCTCTGAAGGGTTTTCATGTTTCCAAATTCTCCTAAGACCAAGTCAAAACCCACACTAAGCCAGGGGTAGCACTGCCCATCTTGCCAACCACCCTCAGCTGCACTTTCCTGGCTCGACCTGGCCACATGAGGCCACTGTCCTCTTCCAGTCTCTGTGAACAAGTGCTTCCTTGGCCTCGACCCCTCTCTCTTTGTCCCAAATCCTTCCTGCACGTTTGACAGCCACTCCTATTCACACTCAGGCCTCAGTGCTCTTCTCAAGCCACACGGAGTAATTAGATCTCTATAAAGACGGGACCAGACGTGATAAGTCCACACATCTCCCCTTGAAGTGATGGAGTGGCAAAGGCCCTGCCTTGCCTTCATGTTACAAAGGTCTGTCTTCATGATAGGAACAGCCTAATAATACTATGTTTCAGACAGACATAGTGATATATGCCTATAACCCCAGTACTCTGAGAGGCGGAAGCAGAAGGATCACAAATTTGAACCCAGCCCAGACAACTCAGTGACTTAGTGATATCCTGTCTCCAAACCAAAGGGCAACAGGTATGGAGGTGTAGACGTGGGGATGGGTGGGGATGCAGCTAACTGTGAAGGCCCAGGGTTCAATCCCAAGTACTGGAAAAAAGGAAAAGACAGACATTTGACTGCTATGAGGAGTGATTCAATGGCTTAGGAAGAAAACAGGTAGCACATCAGAGATGGAGGGTCACTTCCAGGGTGCACAGAGGCCATGCCCTACCCGAATAGGCTTGCCTACAGACACCGGACACTATGCTACAGGTAAAGGTTGCCCAGGAAAGAAAGAAGACAGCCAAAGAACATATGTAACAGGAAGTCATATTTGTCATGATACTTACACAACACGAGGAACATATGTTTACCTTTGTGGTAATGGGACAGTGTGTGACTCTGTACTTCTATATTTTCATTCCCTTCTATCTAAGCTATCTCTATCTGGCTTACACACAGTAGGAGTTTTTGAAAGATTGAAAATAAAGAGAATAATAAGTGAAACTTAATTCACAGTCAGGTAACTTGTGCCCTTTTGAGAAAACCAACCAACAAAAGCCTCAAACAACACAGACAGGGTTGGGACAGGAAGTTCTGGGACCAGGCTTCTAAGTGTTCCGGGAGGCTCACCAAGTGGGTGAGTAGGAACAGCCCAGCCTCCCACTCTAGCACCTGGGCACATACAGCAGGGAAGGTGCCCACAGCTCACTCACCATTCCACGATCTCTGGGTGAAGAATGGTGTTGTTGACATTGAACCTGCAGAGAGAAAAAAAAAAAAACAGGCCTGTTAATTAGTTCAATGGTCTACCTCCTGGTAAGAAGTATCTCATTCAAGACACGCACCATGACCAAGAACAGTACCCAGCCCATTTTTTGAGCCAGGATCTTGCTAAGTTGCCCAGGCTGGACTTAAACTTGGAGCTTCCTGACTCAGTTGCCCACAGTGTTGGAATTATATGCTTGCTCTTAACCTTGTAACTCCATGACCTGAAGAAAGCCTGCTGCCCACTTACCAAGGCCAACCTGGTGGCCTGGGCCAGGACTCCCAAGTACAGTGAGTTGGAGCTTCTTGGCTGTACACTTCTGTCCCCACCCTGCACTGGCCAGACAGCAAAGCTTCTTCTATCAAGTGCACCAACATGTACATAATGGGAGGACCAGAAAGAAAACAGGGAGAAAAAGGAATAGAAAGTCTATTTGGAAAAAATAATGGCAGAAAAACATTCATGAAAAACACTAATCTACACATCCATAAAACTCAATGAACTCCAAGTAGGATAAATTCAAAGAGGTGGGACACCTTCAACACAACCTGTTCAAATTGTCAAAGAACACAGGTGTGTCATCTGTGTATCAAAGAACACACAAAAAGGAATCCTTCAGGTAAAATGAAAGCACACTACAAAGTAACTTGAATCTATACCAAGGAAAAAGATCACTGCGAAAGGTGACTATAAAGACAGGATAAAAGTATGTTTTGTTTCTAGCTTCTTTTTTGTCTCATTTCAATTAAAAGACAATTGCATAAAGTGGTCACTGCAAAGCGGCACTGATAAGCACAGAATGAATAAAGGCACAATCTGTATCCATAACAGCAAAAAAGGAAAGGAAGGAAATGTAGATATATTGGGAAAAAGTTCTTATATACTATTGAAAATAAGTTGATATGAACACAAATCAGATTTTTACAGGAGTAATGGGGTCAGTGTAATCCCTAGAGCAATTACCAAGAAAATAAAACAGAAAAGAAAATACAAAGTGCCTCAATATGGTACAATAAGACAAATCAAAATGAATGAAAGTAGTAATGGAAATAAATATTGAGCAAAAATACGACATACATACAGAAAAACTAACTTTTAAGTGGCAGAAGTGCTTCTTTATTACCAACTACTTTGGCTGTAAATGGATTAAATTTTCCAAAGAGTGGCAGAATAAAAAAAGAAAACTGAGAGGTCTCGCTATGTAGCTCAAGATGGCCTTGAACTCACAATGTAACCTAGCCAGGCTGGCCTCAAACTCAAAGCAATCCTTCTGCATCAGCCTCTGGAGTGATGAGATTACATACATGAGACATCACATCTGGCTGACAATGAATTTATAAAATGACCTAACTATAACTTCTAAAAAGATAAAACATTTTAGATTCAAAGCTTCCAATATGTCATGAAAATAAAATGGAGAAAAGACGTATTACATATGCAGAAACCAAAAGAGAACAGGAATAGCCCCCAGTGAATAACCAACATCACACAAACTTCAAAACAAACAATTTTACTAAAGACAAAGGACATTTTATGATGCTACACAGATTCATCTGTAAAGAAGACGTATCGACTAGCAATGCTGTGTACTTAATAACAGATGTCTAAGGTATATGAACGAATTGAAGACAGAAATGGCCACTTCAGCTAAAGTTGGAGACGTCACTTTCAGTAATGGATAAGACAACTAGACCTAAGATCTACAAGGAAATAGAAGTCTCAACATTAAAACTAGACCTATTGAAACCCTCTACACAGTGCCCGGCAGCAGCAGAATATCCACTTTCCCCAGTACACCTAGACCACTCTCTAGGGCAGACTGCATGTCAGGGCACAAGACAGGTCTCGATACATTTCAAAGGACTGAAATCACACTAAGTATGCTCTCTGACTACAACAGAATGAATTAAGAAATCAATAATAGAAAACAGAAAAACTCACCAATTGTAGAAATTAAACAGCATATTCCTAAATAATCAATGGCTCAATAAAAACAGTACAAAAAATACTAGAAGACATGGACATAAATAAAAACAAAAACATAGCACAGCAAAACTAACAAGAATGAAAAAAGGGATATTACTACCAAATTTACAAAAATGTAAAGGACTGTAAGTTATGATAAATGTTGTGTGGCAACAAACTGAATAAACTGTTTGAAGTAGAGAAACTTCAAAGACATAAACCATCAGACTGATATGAGAAACAGAGAATCTGAAAAGACTTACAAAAAGTAAAGAGACTAAATCAGTAACTAAAAACTCATAAGGAAGCTCAAGAGCTGGGCTGGTGAGATAACTCAGCAGACTAACGGCCTGCTTAGGCAAGTGCAGGGACAGAGGTCTGATCCCGTGCTGGCCTCAACGCTGGGCTCACTGAGCTGGCCACAGAGATCTCAACACCAGGGAGGCTGCAAAATGGAAGATCACTATGAGTCTGAGTTATGTAATGAGACCCTGTACCAAATACATTAAAAAAAACCCTCAAGAACAAAGGTCATCATTAATGTGTTCTAAAAAATGTTTAACACAATCCCCGGTTCCGGAAAAAAAAGTGTTTAAAAAAGATAACAATTTTTCAAAACCTCTTTAAAAAATTGAAAAGGGCCAGGCATGGTGACACATGCCTGTAATCCCAGCCCTGGGGAGGCTGAGGCAGGAGGATCACTGCAAGTTCAAGACCAGCATCAGCTACAAAAGTGAGCTCAAGGCCAGCCTAAACTGCATTGCAAGACCTTGTCTCAAACATACACATACACACACACACACACACACACACACACCTGACAAGAAATGCTTTAAAACTCAGTCTATGAGCTCAGCATTAGTGTGATCCTAAAACTAGACCAAAAAAAAAAAAAAAAAAAATCACAAGAAACTGTGATTATGAATAAAATCACAAAAAATTGATTATGAGAGACAGAAAATCTTCCACCAAGTGCCCTATGAATACAGACACAAAAATTTACATGAAAATACAAGCAAATAATAACCAGCAATATTTTAAAAAAGACCTGGTAGGATTTTCCAGGAATGCAAGATTGCCTCAACATATGAAAATCAACCAAAATAACACATCATAGTAATAGAATATAGGACAAAACCATATGATCACATCAATAGACTATATATATATATAATATATATAGTCTATTGATATTATATATATATATATATATATATATATATATATAACAAGACCCAACACCTTTCCATCCTAAAAACACCCAATGAACTTTGAAGAAAAGAGAACTACTTTAATCTGACAAATAGCATTTAGAAAAACACACAGCTAATATGCTATCCTACTTAATGGTGAGAGACTAAAAGCTTTCCTGAAGATGAGGAACAACAACAAAAGGGATGAGGAACAAAGCAGGGATGTCTGCTCTGCTCTTACTACTTCCACTTAACACTGTGCCAGAAGCTCTAACCAGAGTGATCAGGCAAGAAAAAGACATAAAAATAAAAATAAAAGGAATATAGATGGAAAAGAAGTACAACTATCTCTACTGGTAGATCCTAAGAGTGGTACATGGAAATGCAAGGGCTGGGGATGCATAGAGTACCTGCCTAGCATTTGCACCCTATTAAGGGCTTGGGTTCAATATCCAGCACAAAAGGAAAACAAACAAACAAACAAAAAAATGCTAAGTCACACACACACACACACACACACACACACTCATTAGAGCTAATTATTTATATATGATCAACATACCAAAATTGATTGGATTCATATCCTCTAGCAAAATAACCTGAAATGACAAGTTCATTTATAATATCAAAAAGGATAAAAGTAAGCTTAACAGAAGTGTAAGACTCTATACTGAAAACTACAAAACATCATTTTAAAAGTTAGAGAAGGAGCTGGGGAGATAGTTCAGTGGAATAAGCACTTGCCTGGCAAGCACAAGGACCTGAGTTC
>NDGM011092596.1:0-12764 GCA_002564305.1 Octomys mimax
TATATATTTTATTTTGTATAGAAACAATCTTTTACAATATGAATAAGCACTATAAAATTAAATATACAACTCTACATTCTACAAGATTTTATATAAAATCCATTATGATCACACAAAAATGCATCTGTTGGTTCTTGCACTCTTTTCAGTCCTACCTTTTTTTTGGTATTTATTTTATTTTATTTTTTATTAAAAATAAATATAAATGAGACAGTTTCACAGCTGATTAATAGGACAGTTTTGATAATCAATACACTGTACATTGTTATCTTCTTAGTGGTTTTCCATAGCACAAGAAGCAGACAGGATATTCTGTCCAAACACTGTTAGTCCTACCTTGATATTATTATTCGCCAACATTTTTCCTAAGCACCAAGAGTTTTCTTCTTTACAAAGAAGCTAACTGGGCAAAAACTAAGATGAACGAACCAAACAATGGCAGATACTACTGTGCTTCAAAGTTAAAAGAGGAGAAGAGACAATAGAAGAAACAGTCTGCTTTACCTCTGTACTATGCTTTGCAGGGAAGGGTCTCCATGTTCTATGTCTCCTCATATTGTGCAATTTGATATGTCCTGAAAGGGTGTAGTTGACTGATGAAAAGACTATGCTTTGGGGAGGGCAAGATAGCTCAGGGGACTAACGTGACTGTTTAGACAAGCTTAGCAGAGCACAGGGACTGTGGTTTGAACCCTGGTACCACATGCTGTACCATCCCTATCTCCAGGGTGGGCTGAGCTGACCAGAGTCTGGATGTAGTGGTGCATAACTGTAATCCCAGTACTAGGAAGGCTTAACGTAGGTGAATTACCATGAGTCTGAGCTGCATAGTGAGACCCTGCAACAACTAAAATACATGAAAAAAAAAAAAGAGTATGCTTCAATGAAATAAATCTGACAGGTAAGTGTAAATAGTGCATGATTTCTCTTACGTGTGAAACCAAATGTTATTGAAGAGCAAAATGAACGATGGATAATAGGAAATATGTAAATAAATCTTTCCCTTGGAGGAGGGAATCAGGAGATGGAGAGAGGGTGAGAGGAGGAGAGGAAAAGAAGACAGGAAAGGAGTTAAGATGGGCCGTACGCCGAGGACGATGGTGCATGCCTGTAATCGCAGCACTTGGGAGGCTGAGGCAAGAGGATCTCTGTGAGTCTGAGGGCAGTCTGAGCTGCATAGTGAGGCATTGTCTTTAAAACAGAAGCAGAAACAAAATCAAAACCAAAGAAGGGTTGTGGGTTTTCTACCAACTTCACAGTAGAACGCAAACATCATGTTCTGCAAGCCTGTACCGAGCGAGGTAAAGAAGGGGACTGAAGGATGGAGCTGGGGAGGAGGAGAAAGAAGTGAGAAAAGGAACACCTTTGTGTTGTGTACTTGTACCAAGTCCACACAACGAATGTGACTATCAGGTACTACAAAAATGCACTAATGAAGAACAAAGGCTGTGCTAATTACAAAAATGTGCGTAGAAAAGCGTCAGCTAACATTCAATTAACGTTTGCCTTATTATAGAAACATGACTAGTGTACATGTCAGTGCATCTTTATGTGTATATGTACCCATATAACACAGAAGATGGTGAGCAATAACCAAGTGTGAGACATTTTTCAGACTTCCAGTAGGGTCACTCGATTGGCTCATAAATAGAATAGTATATATCATGTGATTTTAAGTCTGAGCTGTTTATTCCAACATTAATTCTGTTTTTTTTTTCTCATTTGTGCATGTTGCACTAATTTATGAAATTTGTTTGTTTTATATGTTAACTCTTTTTTTTTTTTTGGACCAGGGATTGAACTCATGACCTTGAACTTCCCAGGCAGGTGCTTACCCTAATAAGCTCTCTCCCAGGCCCAGCTTGCCTTATAATATTTGCTGCAATCGTAGGCCATAGTTTCTACATATCACCACTGCCGGCAAAGTGACTTGCTGTAAGTCCTAGACTTTGTCAATAAAGATTCTTTGAACATGGTTTTCGTGTTTTCCCTGAACTATATCTACTAACTTCCCTTGATTGTGTATATTGAAAACAAATTCTTTAGAATTAGACAGCTGCATGTTTAGTTAGAGAAGATACCAAAAGCCATTTCTAAGTGGTTAGAATAACTCAAATGTCCATCAGCAATGAATGACTTGGAGGTGTTATCTTAGACAAGATTTGATGTTTTATTTTATTCTATTTATATTATTCTACTTTGATTGAATTGGCAGGTATGCAGCATAACACACTGAAATTTTAATTAGCATTTATTCTGTAATGGTATACACCAACTCTTGTTGTTGAGTAGCACGTGCATTGAAATGACTGTTAAAGTAGTTTAACCATTTTTAAAAACCAAGATATGTATCTTTTGCATATTTATTTGGGCATATATTTTAAATTTAATGTATTTTTGTATTTGCTTATTGAGATCCAGCTTTTGGTTTGCCTTTTCAAATTTTAATGGCATCTCTGAATGAACAGAAATTTAAAACTTTAGTGAAAACCAAACTTTTATTATTTAGTTGCAATTATAAAATATTAGTATTTTTTATTTTTAAGTAAATGAAAATGCTAAATACCCTGATTTTTTCATTATGTATTTCATACTCTTAACCTTCCCTATACTTCATTTCCACTGTTAACCTTTAATAATTATTGCTTTCTATCTTCCTTAAATTTAATTTGCTTTTCTTTCTATGTCTATTCCTGGGAAAAAGGAGTAAAAGTTTCATATTTAGTTAGAGAACATTTTTCCGTTTTTCTTGTATTTTTTTGTTTTTCTGTTTTTTTTTGTTTTTCTTGTATTTTTATGTTTTTAAAGTATAGTAAGTATTTTAATAAATTTCTCATTGCATCACATTAGTAGTACTTTGCAAGCACTAATAAGCCATGGCTCCACTATTACCTGACACACAAAGTTTCATAATTTTTGCTGAGGTTTATTTTCTTGATGACTAGGTTATTTTGTGCCATTTTATTTTATTAATGCATGTTTGCATTTTATGAAGTTTACATTCATTTAGGAGCAGATGAATGTATGTAAATAACACAGCTTGATTCTCTCCTAATCTCCCCCTCTTCCCACCAACTTCCCCTCATTTATCTTCAAATCCTATTTATCCACCTTCATTATTGTTCTTATTATTCCTAGCTCATGTTTGGCATTCATCAAGCTTGTGTTCCTGTGGGTATTTGGTAACTGTAGGTGATATATCTTAAATCTTCTCACACTCCCTCCCTCCTCCTCCTTGCCCTGAGTGTCCTGGGCCTCTCCATGTTTACAAAAGATCTATCTCCTTTTCTTCTAGCCAGCCTTTATTTTTCTTCCTGTACTTTGTCTTATTCAAACAAGAAATACCGTGCAATATTTAAGCTTGCCTGTCTGATTTATCTCAGTCAAAATCTTTGTTCAATATTTTGAAATGAAATATTTTCATTCCATATTTTCCATATGTATCAGTATTCCTACAGATGTCTCCAGTAAAACACTATGAAATATGTAATTTTGAAATACACGTAGAACTTTTAGCAAAATGGCTATGTAATGCATGGCTAATAAATACTAATAAGTGTGAAGGGACTGAAACCATGCTGAATACATGAGGTAACAGTGAAATTAAGAGAAAATCAAATACAAAAAAAGAACAGACAGGCCCAGTGGCTTGCAAAGTTAGTGATACATTCTTATATAACCTGCTGGACATTCTGTATGGTCTCTCTCTCTCTCTCTCTCTCTCTCTCTCTCTCGCTCACTCACTCACTCTGTTTTTCAGTTTATGCATTTGGTACCAGGTCTCACTACGCAGCTTGGACTCATAGCACTCCTCCTGTTTCACCCTGCCCAGCACTGGTATCACAGGCTCGCACCACCAAACCTGGTTTCAGTGGCCGGCTTGACGGGCCTTGGGCAGGGCTGGCCCCGCATGTGGTACTGGGGATCAAACCCTGGCTCTTGCACTTTATCCATTCATTTGTAGATGGAAATACAGGCTGGTTTAAGGATTTACCTGTTATGAATTGCCCTGCGATCAGCACCAGGACGCATGTGTTTCTGGAACAGCAATCATGATAAAGGCAAAGAATAACAAATACCGGTGTGCTTGTCGTGAAAAAGGAGCCCCTAGCATTGGTGAAGGGAAGACAAAACAGTGCATTATGGGAATCAGTAGAGCAACCTCTCAAAGAACTAAAATTAGAAATTCCATTTGACCCAGTTATTCTCCTTCTGAGTATCTTCCCCAAGGATCTAAAAAGCATCATATTACAAACAGGCATGTATACCTAGGATTACAGCATCATAATTCAGAGTGACTAAACCATAGAAACAGATGAATAGATAAAGAAAACTCAGTACCTATATATACAGACCAATTACTTAGAAATGTGTTACTGTATTTTTAAGCATTCAAATATTTCCATTTCATGTTGTTTTCTAGTTAATCTCTCTACAATTAACTCATACATGCTTCATAATGTCAATCTTTTGGCAGTTGCTAATATTTCTTAACTATGCCTTATATAGATGTAATACTAAATGTTCCATATGTACTACAAACTGTGTATTTCATACTGTTCTTTTGGACACATTTGTTAATTGTGCTGTCAAATAACTACAAATATGCTTATTTATTGTGTGCCTGTTTGTTCTACATCTCTAAATCTCTAAGTTGTTTAAACAAACTTTAAATGTCTACAGATTCTGTTTTTTTTAAAATTCTATGAGACTTGGTTTACTTTTTAATCTTAATATTTCTTGCTGTACAGAACACTGCTTTATATTTATGTAAGTACTACACTTTTTTGAAATTAACTATGTATGGTTCATTTTTTGTGTTTTTATTGTAATATGTCTACAGTTCTTTTGAAATCTAATTTTTTGTTGTTGTTTTATGATCAGAGTTCGGTTCACTTTAAAGGTCTCCACTGACAAACTCTGTTTATAACAAAGCACACTTAGTTAATTTAATTTGCTCTAATTACAGTTGAGTGACCTAAAAACCTATTATCTCATTAGGCATTTTCTAATTGTTTCTTCTGTTATTTTATGAATAATTTGATCTTTTCTACATTTTATATGTTAATTGTGTTGAGTAATATTAAAGCACATTTTATTCCATTTTATTCTTTAGTAGCATTCCCTCTCTCTGCCTTCTTCTGAGAGAGGAAGGACATGCTACGCATTTTCTCTGTTTTTCTTTCAGAATTGGGCTATTATCTAAGTCACAAATCCATTTTCTGTGTTCTTTATCCCTCCCAGATGTGCGAACTAGACCGATTATGTCAATATTCTGGGTGAGGCAGGGTAGAATCCCACCCCTCGGCCAGCACGCACATATGCCGGAGGTGTTGAGTTGATGCTGCACAATTTTTCTATCCCAAGGCAACATTTTTTTTGTATCCCATGGTGATGTCTCCTCCTGCTTAGCTGTGCTAATTTGGCAGAGGTGCAGAAACTGGCCAAAAGAAATTGTGTTTGCATCTCAGTGCTGCGTTCTTGGTTTTATATTTCTCTATAGCACAGCAAAGTGGATTCAGGAATTCTCATAAAGACTTTGCAGTTTGCATATCATTTTAAAACCAGTGTTAATATAAAAAGGGCATTCCTACTTAGCCACATAGTAATTTTATCCATACAGTCTTGGTATGTGTCTCCGTATCTGTACTTATCCATGATGGTTAATCTTTAATGGCACCTCGCTTGGCTTGAGAACTGTTAACGAGATCAATGGTCTGGTCACAATTGGCTGTATCTGGGTAGGTCATAGTGGTGTAACCTTCTGGTCTCTATCCAATCTCCTCTTCTCTGTCTCCTCCTTTGTTTTCTTATTAAGTTGAGCAGCTGACCACTGTCCTATCATAATAATTCATCCCGGAATCCATAGACTATCTTGCCATGATGATGATCAATAACCTGGCGTTGTGTGGCTGAAATTGAACTATTTGTAAACAAAAATTGTGGCATTAAAAATCCAAATACTGTTTAGGAGTGAAGGTAATAGATTAAATGATTGAGCATTATAATAACGAAGATTTGTGAGGGTACAAAAAGTACTAATGTTAAAAGTCTTCAGCATTCATTCTACATTTCACCAGGCTTCACATGGCAGGAATATGTGCTGTTTTCATCCATTTTCAAGCTAGCACAGCCGGGTTGTCTCCTTGCTGTCATTTGGCCTTTATTAAAAGCAAGGATCCCATATAGTATAGCTACTATTTTAACTTGAGAGCAATAAAAATTTCTTAAATAGCTTAATATTTATATACTAAGGGTTATCTCACTTGGCTTACATAAGATGTATCAATGAGTTAAATAAATAAAGTATTTTTATCTGAGTCTTCATATTTTCAAAAGATGTACTTTGTTATACTGCTTACTGGATTCATTTACCAGGAACAAAAAGTGAGAAAAATTCTTTACAAGTCTTCTTTGAAGTATATATCTCAAAATAATACTTTTTCATTTCCAAAACCACAAATATAGGTTTTCAGATTGATACGGTTGGCAGAGATTATGCATATTTTTATAGAAATCAGCAATCAGAGGAGCCTGATTTATTGAGTAGAACAGTCAAGTACAGTTCTGGCAACTATTCTTCCAGATAGCTTAAGCAAAGGAATATTGTTAATAATATTTCAAATTTCATGAGACCTTATTGTGGAATATTCAAGAAAGTGTTGCATTAAACATATCACATAGACCTTGAAAGAGATTTGGTGGTTTGGTTTTCTTATTGATTGATATCAATAAGGAAGACATAATCAACAAAAAATTCACTACACGGAGATTTTCATGAGTGGCTTTTTGTCATAGGACTCAATGCCAGTCTGAGGACCATCCTAATAAAAGAGAATGTGCATTACCACAAAGAGAAAATCAGTAGTAGTGATGGATTGTTTTATTTGAATCGCAAGCAATTTTCTCTTCACAATAAGAAGATATTTCGAAAGTAAGTTGTAAAGTTCAACTAACACACTTTTCATGAAACACTTTTGCAGCATGTTGAAGTATCTTAAGCAAAACATCTGTTACTTCTTCAATGATAAGGTTATCATCAAATATGAGGAATTACTTCACGAAACTGATAACCATATTGATTGACAGAACACGTTCAAATTTTCTTAATAAAACAAATATTCTTCACAAAGAAATTCCATGGCCGATCTATAATGAGCACACTCTGTGATAATCAGGAGGTACTCTGATATGAAAGAGTCAAGTGACATTGAAAGGTCCAAAGATTTATTGTCTGATAAGTGTAGTACCTAATAGCTACATATAATTGTAAAACACAAAATTCCCTTTTTTGTTACCAAAGATTGAACACACGACTTATTTTTTTGGTCTTCATACTTGAATATTTAACTTTTATATGATTTAAAGTTTACATATATAATTATTTTAGACTCATATAATGAATTAATTACTGTCAGGTTAATAATCTCATGATCTTGATAGCTATAACATATAATTATACAATATAAATGATTGCTGGCTGTGGGAGAACTCTAACACTGCCATTTTCAAATCATGATAGAGCATAGGAAGCTGGTTCAATACACACAGGTTTCCAGCCTTGGAGTGAACTCTAAATACATTACTAATGTTGTGCACCTGTTTCAATCCAGTAGCAAGAGTCCAGAAAGGCAGAACGTTTACACAAGTTCTATGAAAAAAAAATTCATTACAAATAAGAATCAAAGCACAATAGAAGCTTAGGATTCATGGCAAGACTTCTCCCCGAGGATCTGCTCATGACAGACACAGACTTAGTTAAAATATGCTCCCCGTGTTCTCCCTGTTTAGACTTCTAAAAGATGCCTGACTAGGAGGTTCAGAATCTATTTGTGAGTTGATGCTGTCGGTTGGAGTTCTGTAGGACATTTCGCTCTAGATGGAATCGCAACAACAGAAGCTGTTCCACATGGTTATTTCTTATCTCAATATGTTGCATCCACATTGCATTCTAAGGTCATGTTCTAGAACTTCAAATATGGAGGCTAAGACGATTAGCAAATAAATCTGAAGAAATGTCCTACAAGAAGAGTGATGTAAGTAGTCTCTGAGATCGTTGTAAAGGGGCACTCAAGATTACTGATGATAATTTCTACTTGTTACCGCCATTACCAACTAAAAAACTGTACACTCAGTGTATAAGTTACTTATTAATTGGTGTAGCAAGAGACCTGATGCAGCAATTTAAAACAGTAGTCTATTTGGTTCCCAGTTCAGAGCGTTCAGTCTGAAGTCAGCTAGCTCACAGCCCTAAATGGCAAGGCAGAAGGTCAGGAGGAAGAGAAGCCACTCACACCATGGCAGCCACAAAACAGATACAGCCAGGGTGGCAGATAAGGCCTCCAAAGGTGCGGCATCAGCGATACACCTTCTCCAACCAGGCTCATTCCTGCATAGCGCATTTAACTGGAAGCTCATCAATGAATGAATTCTTCAGTGATTCAATTATCTTTCAAGAACCCCACTGTTGATCGCATGAAGTTCCTGGGGGAAGGTCTGAGACCTTATCCATAACACCCTTCTCATATTTTCCCCAAAGCTCACGTACATCTTGTTATGGAAGATGTGTTTGTTACATCGTCAGGCATCACCAAAGTCTCACCAGTTTAAACATTTTTCAAAAGTGTAAGTCCTGATTCTTCTCTAAAACTCAAGACACATTGCTAACTCTGAACCTTATGGTTTTTAAAGATTAGATTCTGTTAAAATAGATCAGTACAGAAGCGGCTGGGGTTTGATCCCCTGTGTGCAGTGCTGGCCTCGTCCCCAGGGCACGCTGAGATGGAGATTGTGACTGGGCATGGTGGCTCCCATCTGTAATCCCAGCTCTTGGGAGGTTGAAAAGAGGGAGTCCAATCTACGTAGAGAGACACTTTAGCCTCTGTACCAAATGCATTAAAAAAAATAGATCAATGCAGTAAAATATTTCCATTCTAAAAGGGAGGAAGAGGAGGATAGAAAGGAATAACATCAAAAGCAAACGTGCAAATGAGCAGGATGAACATTAACTCCTACATCTCTAGGTACAGCACCAGGGGCTGTGGGGAGATGGGAGCCCCCAAGGACCCAGGCCACTATTTTCCTACACCTTCTCAGTGTAATCCACGTTGTGTGTTGCTTAGAATGCCTGGTTTACTGCCCACAGCTTTCCTAAATCTTGCCTTCACCAACTTCCTGGAATCTCCACAGTGCCTACTAGATTCACCTATCCTCTGCTCAGCGGCCTATTGCCTGGACTCTGAAACCTAACTCTGAAATCTGGATGGAGGCACCTGTGACCCCACAGCTCAGTCTGTTTGCCTGTAAAACCAGCACCTCGTAGATGACACCGGATTATGTCACCAGCCCCAATAGCAGCAGCCATGGCCTGTTGTACCATGGTTGTCATAGTCACTGAGATCCTGGATGGCTTAATTTTGTAATGTGATCCCATAGGCCTCCTGGATCTAACAGAGGACCCTGCAGCTCTTTTATTGTTTCAAAGCAAAATCTGTCAACCCCTGTTACACAATTAAACCTGTGATGGTTAGGGATGGTCATTTGCATATATTGCTTAAACTGTCTTTTCTATTACTCTGATCTTTAAGTAATAAAATTTTAAAAATAATCTATTGAAAGACTGTGAGTTCCAATTTCACAACACTACTTATTTTTTTCTTTTTTTTTTTTTTTGGCACTAGGGTTTGAACTCAAGGCCTTTTAACTGAGCTACTCTCCAGCCTTTTTATTTTTACTCTTAGAAAAGGTCTTACTAAGTCACTAAAGGGTCCAGACTCGGCTCAGACTTGTATTCCCCTCTGCTCCAACCTCCCAGAGCCTGGAATTATGGAAAACTGCTGAAATCTATGGCTTAAACCACTTACTTTAAAAGTGAGAGAAAAGCACAAACATATTAAAATAATTTATACCAATAAATAATGCAAATAGCACTTCAATGTGATGTATAAGAATTGATTTAGACCATATGGGCTGTAGAAATTTTGTAGATTCATGAAAATGAGATACAGTGACCTTTAAACAAAACATAAGGTAGGAGAAAGCTGTAGTGCTTCCAAAAGGAAAATGTAGATTGATGGAGAGAAAATTAGTGAGCATGACCCAGGCTAACCACTTTTAAAACTGGAAAATTGCACAGCAAGAGATTTTACACAAAAAGTACTATTTTATTTTGTCAATTTTCTGATGAATATGTTTATTTAATTTTATCTAAAATAATAACAATAATTTAACATCTTCCATTATGCAGCATTTTCTTTTAATAGCTGTATTTTAACAATAGCCTACTTTACTCAGTGCCGGTCACTTACCCTATTGTTTTACATAGATTATTTCCTTGTTTGAGCTGTCTACAATCTTATTCTATATAATCTTCCAATAAGAAATCTTAGTGACAAAGGAAATGTGACTTCTCTCAATCACTCGTCTACCAACTAGTAAAACATGTTTTTACAGAGACCACATACTGAAAATTTACATTTGGTATACACTGCACATGCCAAAAAATACTACAGGTTCTTCGAAGATCAGAACATTTTTTATTGACTTTAACCATTTCACAATCAGTGTGGCAAAACCAGAGAAAACACAGGGATCAACACGTTTAAGTCGGTGTGAGAAACCTGCCTTTGCCACATATAAGCTACACGGCATGAACGTTCACAAATACTTTGTCTCAGTTTCTTAGTATGTACTTATGCAGTACTACACAAGCTTTCATGTTTGTAAAACCTAAAAAGAATATCTAATATATACAACATGCTAATCAAATTAACCAAATATGACATAAAATAAGAACCTTAACTATGTATATTTAGTGAATAATTTTCATTCCTAGGAAAAAGAAGAGAGCAGAATGGTAGAGTGAATAACAATAGTTAGTGAGATATTCTTAATGCTTAGCTATGGTACTACTTTCTCAGCACTGTTGAAGCATGTCACATTCACTAATTGATTTAAAATTTAAAACATTGAAGCATTTGGTCATATTGCTAGTACTACATACAGAATCAGAAAGGCAAAATAAATTTTCCTAGGTTCAAACTGTTCCTAAGTTCCAGAAATGTAAATTACATAGTGCTTTTTATCAGATACACATATATTGCCACAGATCAATGCCTCTTAGCCAGATGGGGTGCATTGCTTAACCAGAGTAAGGCATGAAGGTTATTTTAAAATTATACTCATTTCTCCCTGCTCATGTTTCTTTGGCTTTTGTAAATGAGGGTATGCGCATGTCTTATGAGGATAGGTTAAAGTTAGTCACATACAATATTAGACGACATGAGGTTTTCAGAAATATTCGATTTTACTGTACGTTTCAGATAGGAAAATAAATGCCAAAAGGCTTCTGAAGTCACATTTCTGTTACTTTTTTTTCAGACTTAGATTGATTTATTTCATTAGAGTATCTCTGTCTTATATAACTGCTCATGTAACATTGAGGGAAATTTACCATATCACCACAGAACCTCAGAGTGATATCATATATGAGTTTGTGTGTGTGTGTGTGTGTGTTGTATGTATGTGTGTGGGGGGGTGTTTTATACAGATATATATACACATTACTACATCAATCTAGATATCTAGATCATATAGATACATACAAGATATACACAATAGTATATACATGTAAATGCATGGATATAATTATATACATAATGTGAGTGAATGCACACAGTAGGGTTTATATGTACATTGTGCATGCACATGTATATCTTATGTATTCATGATTTACTTTACAGTAGCAGAAAATACAAAAGGTACAGTATTCTCATATCAACAAAAGGTCTCTGCAATTTTCAGTGTCTTACCTTGACAAGTTATGTGTGTTACAGTTAAGAAATCCATGCTCTTATCATTAATAGGAATAAAATCTTTATTCAGATATTGTTGGGTTCACTTAGGGTTCCTATCTAGTTTGTCCCAATTACTTTTTGGTGTCCCAGGATCTCAGAGTGGACTTGGTGTTACATGCAGGCGTCGTGCCCCGAGTCTCTCTGATCTGTGACAGCGTTCCAGAGTTTGATTTTGTTTTATTACTGCTGTAGTTTCCAGGAGAACTTCAGTTGTGTTTTAAATGTCCCACTATAGAAACTCTCTTACACTTTTCTATACTAGACTGAGTTAATGTTTCAAAGAGCACAGATACAGAATGATGTTATTAGCATCTCACCAAGAAAAATGATCATTCACTACTGATGTTAACCCAGGTTGCCCAGCATGCACTGTATTTTCCTTCTTTTCAGTCCCTCTATCCTTCCCTTCCATTGATTTTGTCTGCTTCCTTTGTGTGTGTGTGTGTGTGTGTGTGTGTGTGTGTGTGTGTGTAATACTTCATTTCTTTCCAGATCTGCAAGATATTCCCAGGTCACTCATACATTTCTTGTCTGTAATTTATAGTCAAGACTCTGACCAAAATATTGTTTGATGGAAAAATTGTATTAAGTGGATTTGGACAGTAGCTATCCTCCAGGGTTGCTGGTACTCGTCAGACTTTTCAACCGATAAGACATGCAAACATATGTATCTGTATTAATCTATGAGTAAATATACTGTATATCCATTTGCCAATATCCTTATATTTGTGTCTGTCCATAGAGTGTGCTACACACAAGATTATACTCAAAATGCATATACTTTTGAGTTCTTATACTAGGGACACTATACAATATTTACACATGTGTGTCTGGTTTACTTATGAATATATGTTCAAGTGGCATCCACTTCAATATAAAGGCTTGGAGTTTACTATTCTTAATAGCTGA
>NDGM011092603.1:0-22892 GCA_002564305.1 Octomys mimax
AGACAGGATATCATGTCTGCATCTTATACTATGAATAACTACTATGAAGACAACAATATGCAAAATATTAATTATTGTAACTATCCTAATAACCTGTTTTGAAACTGTCTCATTGATATTTGTTTCTCAATAAAATTAATTTAAAAAGGGGGAAAAAAGCACACTGATTTTTAAGATTAGAAAATTGAACTGACCATAGTGCCATGTGTCTGTAATCACAGCATTCAAGAGACCAAAATGGAAGGATTGCTGCAAATGTATGGCCACTCTGTATAACATAGTGAATTCAAGACCTTCTTGAACTATATACCAAAACCTTGTCTCCAAGAAAAAAAAAAAAAAAAAAAGAGAGAAGACTATAATTCCCATAGCCCAATGATGAGACCAAGGAGTGAAGGTGCTTGTTACCAACTGAAAACATAAAGTCTATAGCTTTATTTCTCTTAAAATAATCTCCAATTTTATTTATTTATTTATTTATTGGTTGATTTTTTGTATTTTAGGGAAGGATCTACAGGGTGTTCAGGGTCTCACTATTAGATCGTACTCATAGTGATCCGCCTGCTTTACAGCCTCCCAAGAGCTGGGATTATGTGTGCGTGCCACCACACCCGTCTCAGCGTGCCCCTGAGGGAGAGGCCAGCACCCTCTGCAATTTTAAAAATCACACAACTGAACATTACAGTAGCAGTCTGCCACTAGCTTTCTATATAGTACACCTCTGTCTGAAGCCATCTTAAAAATTAAAATTTAATTTCTAGTAACTATTACTCCCCCCAACCACGGGACAGGGGGTGCCGGTTGTTTTTTTCTGTATCTTTTCTCCATGGAAGAGAACTGTAAGCTTTTATTACCATCTTATGTAATTGAGGGAAGCCTTTGCATCTGTATAATTGACTGTAGAATTAACTATTTCTCAGAAAAGGAATTTAAAAGACATGAGTCATAAGATTGCAGTGACCTTTCCAATTACAGAACATCTGGTACACACAGCAGGATTCTGCTGCAGAACTGCAGACCACCTAAAAGTTGTAAATAGCCTCTAATTTGTAACTTCTCTGCTGTCTGTCTTTCTGTTTCTCTGTCTCTGTGTTGTCTTGTCTGTCTCTGTCTCTGTCTCTCTTTCTCTAAATCTTCTGCCTGTAGCTCCCAAAGAAGAATCTTGTTATCTGCAACCATCTTTATCTTCTTTGTTTAGCTAACTTTCCAAATAATGCTCTCTCCTTGCTCCAACAACTTGCCCTCTAGTTACTGGACTTCTGAAGTGGCCACAAATGAACCTTGGTTCACTGTTACATTCTGAGCAAGATTGAGCTTGCCCAGTTCCATAAATTCAAGTCAGTGGAGCTGCTGCTAAGCAAAGGAGGCAGGACCTGAGAGAGATACACTTTGATGACATATGAACACAGGTAGGGATACGAGCTGCTGAGGAGAATTTATTGAGACACAGTTTAAGATAAAGGTAGGGTAGCAGTCATCCTTATCCATTTTTTTGACTGAATCTTTGAAACAGCACTAATACTTGATTGAGATTCATATATAGCAGATAATTTTTTTTGAAGTTTGTTCACATTTTCCACATTCTTTCTTCTCTAGTTAGAAGTTATAAAAGTAGACTAGAAAAGTTAAAAGAAATAATTAGAGGATGTCTTGTTTCCCAACCCTAACCAGTCTTTCTATTAAAAAGAAAGACCCTCCTTACCAGCAAAGGACAAAGTAAAATGTAAAAAAAAAAAATTCTCCCATGTAATCTAAGACTTTATCATCTGGACTTAAAAATTCTGATTTTTCACTTTTTTATTATCTTTTCTTTATATCTCCCCTATGTATTTTGTCACTTTTTTCACCTATTCTTCTTTTTGTCTTCCTTTTCAAATTTCTCCTTATTTAAATTTAGTTCTATCATTAGATTATAATTAAAAAATCTTCAAAAGTGAATCTGTTAACGTTGCAACATTAGCTTGAGTATGGATACAGTATAATTAATTGAACAATTCTAATTATTTTCTATTCCTCAGACTCATCCTGTCCTCTCTGTGCTGTTTTCCTTTCATTACAATTATATCATGAACCCATCACATAGAAATCCATCCAGTCCTATAAGAGCCAATTCCAATGTTATCCTTGAGAATCACTTCATGAGAGATAAAAATGTTAAAGATGACTTTCAGTCTGTGCAGTACTAGATCTGAGCTGTGCTTTGGGAAACTGACTCTGACAATGCTATGCAGAGTTAAGTTCAAGATAAGGAAGCAAAATGGAGTAGTGTAGGTCTGTAAGAAGCAGAGACCATTATTTTTTAATGTCTGTGAGTCATTTTCCCCAACCCTGTAGGGTCTGCACCTTTTCCCTAGTCATGCATTTCAGTGGCACAGGTGGTCAATAATTTTATTTCTTAATGAGAAAAAAATAAGTTCTGGATATTTGATGGCAGTGGCTGAGTCCCTGTGATGATGATAAAATCAGTAGTTTGGTCTCTGGAGTTGAAAATACTATGTAAACACGTCTGTGAGTCACATATATTCAATTTAGGCAATTACATTTGGACATGTGATGATTCTGTCTGAAAATAGGATCAGTCAGGGGGAAAAATGGACTTTGTGAGGCAGAACAAACAACTCACTCACCAAAAATTGAAATTTTCATTTTATCTCTGAGTTCTTAGATGAAGCCATCCATGTCTTCAAAACTCTGGAGAATTCTCTCTTTTTTTTTTTCTTTCTGTGTCAAATAAGATGCACTGTATGAGAATGTGCCTGCATTTCCCAAATGTCTGCAATGATCTGGCTGTGTCTGATGCAGACTATGACAATGCAGCTATTGCTACACAGGTACATGTGCTGCCTACAAGGCTCCCTTGCCCTCTCCCACACATTGCCGCTCCCTCCCATCTCTGTCTCCAATTCAGAATGAACAATGATAATGAAACCTTCCTTGACAAGGTAATTGCATTTCCTGTACCAAACAAGATAACATGAGCACTCTTTGGGAACATGAGTTAACTAACTTTGTATCTTTATGCTCAGAAAAATATGATTTTTTCCTTCCTTGTCCCTCAATCAGAGCTAATTTAAAATGGACATTGTATTACTGTTTCTAAAACCATACAGTCTTTGTTTCTGAGTAAGATAATCTTTTAACTTACTTTCAGCTATTAAGGCCACAATTTCAGGTCAAAACTTGATCTTTAGAATTACATTCAGTAGTTTTTAGTATAGTAATAATAATTCTCTCTGTATATAGTTTATTAAGTAGTTATGTATCATGTACAGTGCTAAGAACTTAATATAAATATCTAATTTAATACAGCCAGACATATCCTGCAACAGCAAATTTTATCCCTATATTGTTAATAAGAGTTTTCTAAATGTTAGATCTCTATCCAATTCCAGATCTAATAAAATTATAATTTTAATCTTCCTGACATATAATTGTTCAGAAACTTTAGACCATGCCATGTTTCCATCTTCACTCTTTACTTTAAGGCTAGAATAAATTTGTCACTTTTTTGTGGTTTATATTATAGTGAGAATAAGACTCATTCTGGAAATTGTTCACAGCCATGATATTTTTGCATTGAACAAAGGAACGTGAATATTTGTAATGAAAAAAGACACATGGAATTTGATAAAGGAAATTCTATGAATGTTTTGTCAGTTCTTTAAATTCAAGATACCAAGAATCACTAACTGGAGGTTAACAATTTAGAACAAACTGCAAACATTCTTAGAAAAAGAATAACAATTAAGGCCACATAGCTAATATATACCATGACATAATCACATAAAAATAATATATGAGCTATTAGGAAACCACAAGCCATTTGCAATCATTAGAAGATTGGATTTTAAACAGTAAAGTTCTAGAAAGTCATAGGTTGACAATTATCTGAAGTCATATTGAGGATAGAGCAATATCATGAAGGGAAAAATAATCATACACCTGTCTCCAATAGCTGAAAAATGGCCTTGTAAGAAATGATTCTTCTCATTATCCATGGTGAAGAATGGTTATGGATTCACGGATTTATAAATAATTATAAAAGATTAGTTCCTTCAATTCTCTTAATTAACAATGGTTTTTTAAAAAACTCCAAATTGGTTGTGTAGTTTGCTTACAATAAAATTGCTGCTTGATAGTGATGTCAACACTAAACTCCAAGAAGCTAGTCTACTATTCCTAGGTTCCTTAAACCTACGGCTTCCTTGAATTTCTACCCAGAAAGCAGTTTTTAGACAGTATTTTAAGCTTCCAAGAGATATGAACAAAAGGCTGAAATACAGGCCTTCTTCACATCTCTTAGGAAAACTCTCGAGTGCCAAGTGAGCAGATGCCAATACATGAGACAGTGCCTCCTAGCTGTAGCACACTGTACTGGTAGAAAGAGTCCCAAATACCCTCTGACTGATGGGAAAGGAAACTCCTACTGTGGCTCTTGTTCTGGCTACTTCTATTGTTCTCAATCAATGACAGTTATGTCAGGCAGTTGAAATGACAGTAGAGTGTGGGTACTGGCATGGCATAGGCCAAGCCTACTATATTATACTATTTATCTTAACCAAATTACAGGTTTTAATTGCCAAAACAACAATAACAACTCTACTACTAATAAAAATAATAACAATAATAGAGATTTATCCAGAGATTATAGTATAATTAAGTGAATTGATGTGAATGTAGCAACTTGAAGATTAGCTGACACTAAAAAAATTTCTCAGTGTGGATGATATTAGTACTAGCTCAGCAAGCAATAAGTGAAGGTCAGTCCAGTGTTCGACTCTGAGCTGAATACTGCAGTCCTAAAACAACTGAGAATAAGGCCTCAAAATAGAAAAAAAAAAACATACTGTTTGGGACAGGCAGTAGTGGACCTCTTGATAGAGTGTGGTGTCGGCCAACTTCATTGGTAGTTACTGTCTTGATTGAGCTTTCTGGCAAAGCAGAGTGCGGGACACTGATTCAAGAGCAGTACATATTCAACATAGTGCATGATCCCAAGAAACACCTGTAACAGAGGGAAGAAATGAAATAGGAATAGAAAGAAGAGAATAGTGCATATGTTATCAACTGGGAAACTAGATTTCTGTCCTGGGAGTGTCTGACAGACAGTATAGACTAGAACAGTGGTCATGAACCTATGGCACATGTGCTCTAGCTTGCTGTTTATTAAAACAAAGTTCTAGAAGGTCAACATCGCTGGACTAGAATAAGTCTCAGCCTGATTCCACCCAAAGACAAAAAATCTAGGATATTTTCCCACCTTGCTTTCAACAAATGATGGGCAAGGGCTAAGTAGGAATAATATCCTAGATTCTTTTGGCTAGTATTAATACCTAAAAGCTGAATTACTATGCATGTCAACAAATAATCCTCTGAATGAAAATCTTATAATAAGTGATTAAGAGATAAAGAAGTGAATATGGAAAAGAGGAGAAGAGTGCCAATGACAGCCTCTCGAAGAGATTCAAGGTTAATAAACTATGTTTTTTTTTTCCTCAAATACTAGTTTTCCTAAACATGTAACTTGTCTTATTGTTGGTTTCTGAGATCTCAGGGATTAACTGCAGTTTTAATCATCAATAATGAAATACAGTACAACGTAGGTGCAACAGATAGAAAAATACTGACAAAATATAACAGGATAGAAACAACAAATGGGACTCATGCAAGTTAGTCTGGTACAAGTATTAGAAGTAAAAGTGGATTTTAACTCTTGTACAACAGGAAAACTGTATACGTGAACAAAGTAGAAAGATTAATAATTGCTTGGAACCTTGAGATATCTACCACAAACTGTGAGCTAAGCTTTCTCTGAGATGTCTAGAGTCTCTATTTTCATGCTACTCCAAGTTAAATGAATAATTCCCTTATCTTTTTGATACTTTGTTGCCTCTGAGACACTGTAACTTGCCTCACTTACTGAGGCCTCCATGCAAAATGTATCAAAATATCCTCTATCCAGAGAGGCTAACAGCATTAGTTAGCCCATGATTCCAATCAGGCCCCTATTCCTACTTTTATAGAGGACAGCTGCATCTATGTGCTGTGCTTGAAACTAGTGCACAAATAACTTCAATCTGAGCCGTCTCCAGAAGTGAACCAAAAATATGATCCTAATTCTACTTGATTTCTTTGGATGTTGGTTTTCTTTAGTACTCCCAATGCAATATTCCCACCATTCACATTGTATTAGATCTAGACCTAAAACCTGAAATTGTGAACCTGATAATTTCAGTCTTTCTGTTCCTAATAAACACGTCTATATTGTATACAAATGCAAATAAGATACAAGTAGGTTTTTTTTTTCTTTACACAGAATAAAAGAGAATGTTTTCTCAAACCACTGGGTTTTAATGATGCTTGGTTATTATTAATTTTATTCAGTTTTTATGATGTAAAAATGTCTATTCTGATAATAACTATTTCTCCAAGGTAGTAGGCTAATTTCATTATGCTGGACTGTAGGAAAATGGGCTTATGGAGACTTTCTGGAAAGTTACATTACTGTACTCTGCATGTATTTTGAAATCCAAACACTTCTTTATCACTCCCACTGGAAGGTTAGTGGTTTGAATTTCTAAATAAGAGACCATTCATATGTCAAATTTTCTCAGACAAAACTAAGGTTCCTCAAACAGTAATGGCCACTGATCATCAATATCAAGTAGGAAAAATATGTTTAAAACATGCTGAACTGTTGATTCTTGTGAGATTCTGATTAATAACTCAGGGACGGTGAATGCACATGTATTTTTTTATGAATTGATTCATATAAAGATGATTCTCCAAAAAAATCAACCAATATAAAATTATCATTATGAAAACCTTTGAAAAGTAACTTGACACTATGAATGAAAAATCTGACGTTATAATTTTACTTTTGGAGATAGATCCTATATAAATTTTAGATAGGAGAGACCTATACTGTTTATTCTTGAAGCAATGTTAATATGGAAGAAGAGTATAAATATAGAGTCATGTAAACTCATGCACATCATTTAGCCACAACGGAAATGATTTCCCAACTGTGAAAATAAGATAGGAATTCTTATGTAATTCTTACCAAATGCTGCCCCACTTCTCTTCAATGGGATTATTCATGCTTATTTCCCCATACCCACTGAAAAATTGCATCCTGAAAAAGTGCATGAGAAGAGAGGAGGGAGATGTATACCACTGTGAAAATAAACAGGAAAATAAACCTTAGAGTAACAATGATATACTAACCTAAAATTTAAACATTGTCATAATGATAGATATGCTAATCAATTTGATTTAATCATTTCATAATATATTCACAGATCAAAGCATCAAATTTTCCACTGTATACACATACAATTTTATCTTAATGCCAATTATACCTTAATACAGCTGGGAAAACTAATGTCATAAAATATCAACAAGGTATATCATTTGGATAAAATGTGGGACATCAAGTCAACAGCAGCAATTTCAGAATCCATAGTAAGCTCTTGACCTAAAAGTCCTGTGACAGTAATATCTTGGGCAACTTCAACTTTGTAGGATTTTATTTGTGTTTTTTTGTTTGAGTGTTTATGTAGCTGTAGTTTAGATGATTCCATTTTTCTCTTTGTATGTGAACTCATAATTCACTTAATTCGGACCAGCTACCCCCAGTGATAGTAATTTGTTTTACACAAGATAAGAGTGCTGAAACATAAAATGAGACACTACCTTCCCAAATATCAAGGTTAACTTGAAATATTGAAAACAATTCAAATTTTCAGTTATATTCTAATGCCCTTTCTCCTGCTGCTACATTGTGATAATCCCATAGGTACATATTCTAACTCTCAGTAGTTTAAAATATGACCTTATTTAGAAACACTACCTTTGAAAAGTTCATCAAATTAAGATGAAATTATTAAGATAACGTCTAACTTAACGTGACTAGTGCCCTAAAAGTTGAGGGAATTTGGATACAGACACAGCGATATCACAGTTTGAAGATGAAGGCAGAAGTTGGAGGAGCTCCAATGTTTTCCAGCAACACATTCTCCCTCAGAACCCTCAGAAATAACCAGTTCTGCAAACAGGCTGATGTGGAGCTTCTAGCTTCCAAACCTTGACATGAGGCATCCTAGTTGTACAGCACTGATGTGGCAGCCCAATGATATCAACACAATATGAAAAGTTAACCTTGGACGCAATCTGGAAAAGGGATTTAGATTTGTCTAGAAGTATGCTGCTTGTGATTCCTGAGAAAAACAAATTTTAAATACCTGTGTGTAGTAGATAGCCTCCATAATTTTTTTGTCCCTTTTTTTGGAAAGAAGTGACATTCTGGAACTTCCAAAGAAATCCTTCAGGGCATAGGCAGCTTCCATTTTGGGGGGAGGCTAACCTTATGTTCTGAGAAAATCCAAGCTGGACTACTGAATAAGAACAGAGAGAGAGTGCCAGTCCTGAGTGACAGTCCTTTTTGGGGTGTACAGCCACATCCTTCTCTCAGTTAAGACCTTTGGGTGTCCTCAATCAGCATCCCAGGAAAGAGGAGAGTTACCCTGTGGATTCCTTCCCAATTTCTGACATATAGGATTGTAATAAGTAATTGCTTTCTGTGTTATTTTACCAAGCTGAATAATATTACATCATAAGGAATGACTGATACCATTTGTGTGAATGTTGGCACTACAGCAAGGGAGAGGAGGGCAGGAAGCTGGCCTATAGGAATGAGGACAAAAAATGAGTTGAGGAGAAAAGTGCTGTTCAGAACAGAGCAGATAGATAATGGACAGAAGTCAGTATGCGAACAACAAGGAGTACATTGGACATGTAGGGTTTTTTCTAGGCCAGAACATGTTCATAGAAAGGAACCAATTATTAAGGACACTTGGTGGTCTCTAATTTTATTTTTAACTTCAAGTTGTTCAGAGGACTTACCACACAAATCTGTCCAAAGACCTAAGTCTGATACATTCAATCTCTGGGTTTGTTAGTTCTGTTCCTCATAGCCTTGAATTGCCTCAATTAAATTTTCTTTTCTGTTTTCAGCAAAAATATATTACGTGTTTTAAAGTGGTATAATTTAAAAACTTTTTTTTTACTTGTGCTCTTGTTCCTTACATTCTTTATAAAGATACTCATTCTGCCTACCTAGCTCAGAAAATCCAAACTATAAGATTGGAATGTTCTCCTATCTGCATAGGCCTTTGGGGGATCTAAAGATTCCACAAAGATCAGCAAAGTGTTTGTTTCATGTCTCTGTACTTCTTTGCACAGTGTTCCCTAAATATTCTTGACAGCGGTGGTTTCTTCCTGCATCTGTTTCCCACCCCATACACACATACATGGTGAGCATCAGGATAAGTTCGATTCTTCTTTACAAATCTAAGGTGAATGTTCCTTCCTGGAAGCCCACCGGGAAAATTTCCACATTTCTACTGTGCTCTTCATATCCTGCACTTCTGCAAATATTTGAGTGTTTATATATAAGCTTCTTCCATCACCATAGGCGATATTTTCATGTGGCTTTTTTATTTATTTCCCTAGGCTCAGTATTTAACTTGGCTACTACTATGTAAAATTAATGAATAACATATAATTTAATAAATGGACACATAACTTGGTTTGAGATCATTATGATCTCCTATGAGCTATCTAATTTCCCAATGCTTGACTGTTTCCCTATCTCTGGTTAAGAGAAAGTGCCTTTACTTACCTCAGTTCATTGTATGCTACTTCTAAGCAGGCTAGTCAGTTAATCATCATAAACTACCCAGAAGTTAAAGTACTTGGAGCAATGCCACATGGTCACAAATTCCCATGACATCTAAAAAGTCCTGCCTATCAGTGAAAATCCATGGAATTCAGCTTTAAGCATCAGATACGCTGACAGCTGCAGAATTTTGTCTATTTGTAAGACCGGTGGCAGGGATCTTCGGTCCCCCCGATAAGTCTTGCTGATTGATGTTTATAAGCCTCAGCTCTTCTGCCACCTGTTTGGTTGTATCACTGAACATATAACCCCTTCACATTTGGTTCTGATATTCAATTTCATGGCCGTTCTTTATTTACCTACAACAGTTGCAAACCTTTTATAGTTGTGAATTCTAGCACTGCGGTTAACACTGGCATTGTCTAAGACAATCTGGAATTGCCCCTGGAATGTGAGCCTTTCCAGGATTCTATCGTAGGAGTCGAGGTCTCCCTGTTCATTCTCCCCATTGAATACCCCCAGCTTTTCCAGATATGCTGGATCAGTTGCCACATGTCCCTACTCTTTCCAGCATCTAAAATAAAATTATATTGTTATTTTAAATTAGCTACTAACTCTAAGGATTTTCAAATTGAATTATTTGTCCTTTACAAATTGAGCACATTTTCATTATCCAGTTGCAGTTTTAGTAAAGTTTAGGGAGAAAGTGAAGTAAATCATATTTTTTTATTTGTATTCACATGGTTAGTGGAGAATCATTTTATACATTTGGTCAACAATTCTCAAACATTTTATGAGATAAGATTAAAAAGTGGAACAAGGAAAATCGGGGTTCTGGGGAGAAAGGCACTTTCTACTCACTACTGTGGGTGCAATGAGGAAAATGGAGCAGCTTTCAAGCTCGTAGGTTTGTTTGTCCCTGACGCCCTCACAGTTGTAGTAGAGATTTCCAGGAGAACTCCTGTGGGATCTGGAAGGACACGCCTGTCCTGCAACCCCACCTCTGAACGAAGCCAACTCAGCATCCACAGAACGACGGTGCCCTCGAGATAATGGCCATCACCCCTAACAGGCTTTGCAGGTGGCCCAGTTTTCAGCCCTTTGTGGCTGCTCATCCCACAAGCAATTCTCATTTCTCAAGTAGAGGGAGAAGAGAGCTCCAGTGGGCTTCAGTAAAATCAAAGTGAAAACATAAACTTTATACATCGATCTTTCAGAAGAACAATTCTGGTCATGCTCACCAGACCTCCTCGCTGCTGCCCTCCTTTCTAATTCCTTTTCTCCTTTTCAAGAATACTCACTTTTATTAACTTTCTAAATGGTTAGCTTTCCTCAACATCTTAGTTTTATTTAGCTAGTGACTACTAAAAATAGCTTCTCATGTACTTTGCTAGTCAACGGAAGATCTCGTCCCACAGGGGATTTTACTCAGAACCTCTAAGGACTATGTTTCCTTGGCTGAGTCTTCATATATATATATATATATATATATATATATATATGAATATATAAAAGAATATATATATTAAAATATATAAAATATATTATTATATATATTAAAATATATAAAATATATTGTTTTATATATTTATTTAAATTATTGTTTATATTATAAATAATTATTATTTATATTATTTATTTAAAATATATATAAAATATATATATATTACATTATTTGTTTAGTACAGGGTCTACTGGGTCTCACTATGTAGATTGAACTCATAGTGATCCTCCTGTTTACAGCCTCCCAAGTGCTGGGGTTTACAGGCGTGCGTCACCACACCAAGTCTCAATCATTGTCTCAGGGCACCCCAGAGGTAGGGCTGGGGTGGTAGGCCAGGAATCAAACCCTGGTCACTGCGCTCTGCCTAAGCAGATGCTTTAGTCCGCTGAGCTATCTGGTTTCTGATTCGTGGGTTTTTCAGAACTTTGCACAAACACTGACTTTCTATTCTTGTGGTCTAGAAAAAGTTACTGAAAGTATAAATGGTATTAAAGGGTAATACAACCTGAGATAGCTAAAATTGACTAGTTTATTTACAAGGTGTCACCACATAATTTAATAACTATATGTGAATATCTTCTTTAAAAATTGTGACCTGCTCCTATTTGAATGGATGATAAAGCTAAAATAGGAATTTATTAGGTTAGCTAACATTTAATACTCAAGTAGACCAACTTGATACTCTTAGTAATTCACAATGAGCTAAACAAGCCCCTTAATTATCCACTTTGTATTTTATCTCCTAAAAAAGAGTATATTTGTCGGTTTGAAGGAAGAACATTTTTAGAACCATCACTGAAGCAATTTCCAAGGTTATGAACAATGAGGACTTTATCCAATTCTCAAGAAATTTCCATGGCCTGAGCAATGCAGTTTTTCCTCTGTTCAAAATCATGAAGCGTTGCGTTGTATGCCCACTTCATTTCCTCTTGCTAGCAAGGGTAACAAATCCTGCTGATAGAGTCCTCCTGATTAATCAACCTGGGAGCCTGATAAAGCAAGTTCTTCAAGACATTGATGGTTTCTTTTTTATTCTGTTTCCTCCCTTTATTTCCTCCTCTTCCTCTCCTTCCTCCCACTGCATTCCTTATTTCTACTCCTAATTCTGACAAACTGTTATAACTAAAAGAAGTTTTTCTGGGAAAATATTGCAGTATCTATTTAAAAGACTGAAAACTATAAACAGACAGGTTACTTTTTAATTGCTTTGATTTTAATGATTTGAATCAAATCTACCTTTAAGACTTAACCCTTCTCTTATTCCTAGTCCTCCACTGGTTTAGAAATATCAAGCTTGTTTATTAAGATAGATCAAAAATGTTTTGACTGGATCTATTGCTCTTAATGATGAAAACTAGGACATGATAATATAAAACATGACACTCCACCTTTTTGTATTTACAACGTTAATTTATGATGAATTTTACCAACTTTGTGGCAAAGAATTTTCATTTTATTCTAATCTGATACATATCATAATCCAATACCTTGGCTTTATTTGGGAGATAAGAATTCTTACTAATCCTGAGTTCTCTATATCTCATAATACAGTGCAGTGAGTGCTGGCCCTTCAATCTCACATCTGCCCACATGGGCTCACACTTTGATACTTAGTGATCAATTCTGTAAAATGGGGTAACAATAGTTTATCTAAACCTAAGTTTATCTGGATTTGGAAAATTCTTTGCTGAACTCATTTAACCACAGGACTTTTCATGTATAAGCATTACACACACACACACACACACACACACACACACACACACTTACATGTGAGAATGTATGTCGGTAGAAGAATAGAGAAATATAAACCAAGATAGAAGAACAAAAGAAATAATGTAGAAAACAGATAGCTGGGTTGAATATTTTTGTATACTTATATAAATATCTATATGCACATATATACAAATAAAAACACATCTAATTTACCTGTAATATAAAGCCCAAACTAAGCATAATTACATCAATATGACAGGAAAACATTTTTAAAGAAGTATTTTCTATTTTCCTTCCATGGGTACACAGTAAAACAAAATTCATTCCAACTCCATTGATATATATATTTGTTTTTCCAGATATGAACATTGCTCAGAAGGTAGAATTAGGCTCACCTGAATATATTACCTGAACATTTGTGAGTTTGATCTTTGTGCAGCATAATGTGTTCATAAATTAATGCCACCACTTGTTCTTTTCCAGATGCTGTCAAATTCCTGTCATTCTTTTGGTACTTAGTTATTTGATGAAGGGAAAAATATATTGTGGCAAAATGCATAATATTAGAAATAAAAATAGCTCTTGGTGGTAGTTATGGGATTCTTTCTGCCTCTCATTCTCTCTCCTCTCTGCTCTCCTCAGCTCTTCTCTCTCTCTCTCTCTCTCTCTCTCTCTCTCTCTCTCTCTCTCCCCCTCCTATCTCTTATAGACCTACAGAGCCCTTTCTATAGTTTTATTTTAAGGCAGGGTCTCACTAAACTGATGAAGCTATCCTCCACCTTGTGATGTTATCTGAGCCTCCTGAGTAGCTGGAATTAAATGCATGGGACTTCATGCTCCATCTTCAGATCTTGTGATCAAGAGGCCCAGTTATGGACCAAGGGCCATACCATTGATAAGAATATCAGTGATTATTAAGGGCCACCAAGAACCTAATCTTTTTGTTCTTGTATTCTTAGAACAAAAAATATATCTTTTGAGTGGGTCTTAGAAAAAAGCAGCTATTTCTACCAAAAATAAGTATATATTTTCATGATATGATGTATATTATGACATGATTGAACTAATATCTAATGTACCTTCATTTCCTGTCATTCAAACACAAACACAAACATATAAAAAGAAAAACAGAGAGATAAAGGGATAGAAATACACAAAGAAAGAGAGTAAGAAAAGAGGAAGGAGGAAGAGAGACAGACAGAGACAGAAACAGAAACAGAGACTCAAGTCTCAGAACAGTATTATTCCGTGAACAGTTTAAGGATAACATTGGTAAATATTTATAAATTTTATTATGTTCTCATTATTACAGTGTGCAATTTACTGGGAAAAATCGCTCCTCTAAAAGTCTTCCTAATGGAAGTAATTAATAAAGTATATTTTAGAATTCAAAGCAGTCATTTTCAGATACTCAAAACAGCAATACATTGTGGATTTTGTCTTGGATTGATAGAATGAAAATGTTCCTCAGATGCATGTACAAACTGGGCTAAAAATGGCAGGGAAACTTTTTTGAGGTTTTCTTGAAGATCAAAGAAGAAATATATTCAATGATTTTTCTGTGAATGAAAGACATTCAGCCACTTCCATTGCCAGAAACAGGACCACATATAAATTGATAAAAGAACTTTATTTGAAGAGTGAGAGAATGGAAGAAAAAGTTGTGATCTGGTATCTGATATCAAAATCCCCCATAATCAAGGTTATCCCAGAGATAGCTGAACTATTCTTCTACATAAAATTATAAATGCTAAGATGTTGAACATATTTACATTGTCAATCATTTTGCACAAAAGGGAAGTCTTTCTTTAATAATTCTTGAATTCAAAGAGTCCATAAAATTTATATATCCTTATATAGGGGAAAAGCTCCCATGGGTCATGAAATTGAATCTTCATAAACTAAGACATAAAAGGATCGTGGATCTATTTGGTATAATTTAATAAATTTAACAAAAGTGACATATTTTACAACTGAGAATGTGGAGCAAATTTTATACCATACACTGTATTTACTTTGCATTCAAGGAAATCCATGACAGTGATACTATAAAGTAAACCATATCTTTCACTGGGAGAGTTTCCAGTTTGGTAAAAGATGAACCATCAATGGTAACACTGGATTACCAGGTCACTAATAGTACAGAAGTCAGACCAAAGACCTATGGAGTGAACCAGAGACAGACAGGAAAAGGAAACAACAAGAAATGCCTTGATAGTTACATACATTGCAAAGTCACTCATGTGAATAAAGAAATAAAAATTCTATAATAAGCTGAAGAAAAGGTGATAAAATCTGTTTTAGCACTGGAACTGAAGTTGCCTATGAGTCACACAAGCAGACATGGATAGTGAGCAGCTATCCAGGTCTCTTGTGTGGAGGGGAGATCAGAACTAGATGCATGGTTCTGGGATTTATCAACAAATAGTGGTACTAAAAGTCATGAGAATCCTTGTAGAGGTCTAAGCTGAAAAGATTCACTGAAGGAAGAAACTTCCCTGAGCATCATATACAATTTAAAATTTCAGATGATGCCCATTTGCATCCCTGGAACTTAGTTCAAAGCCCTAACACACCAGGTGGCTTAAATTATCAATGCTCCAAGTCTGCAGAGTAAACTAAATCTCTCCACATCCTATTCATGTCCACAGATACTTCAGTTTACTTCTTTTTTCCTTGTCAGTTCCTCCCCTATTTTTATTATTCAACATTCTACTGAAATTTCTTTCATTGATGCCCTAATTTAGATTGTCTTAGAAATTTAGAGATTTGCATCTTTTTAACTCCTTTGTATTATAGCGTTTGATTCAATTTTTTCAAAGTTTCATGGTACTTTTTAAACCTTGTAGCTCTTGCATTTCTATCCCTTGTATCATGGCAATCAAACTTTAAAAAGCCCAAGTGCTTCCTTTCTCTGGTTGTAGTTCAACTCATGTGCAGGGCTGGTCTCATTGCTGAACCACAATAAAACTCCTAAGAAAGTCTCCTATTCCTGATTGCAAACCATTTTCAGATCTCTACTGAGTCACTTTTACTGCCCTAGAAAATTTCACTGTGTAAAGCATTTTCACAACTTCCTAATGTGTGTATAGTGTCTACAGTGTAAATATCTGGGCTAGATTTAAGGTGGGTGTTTCAGTTATTTTTTCTCTTGTTGAGACAATATACCTAACACCAAACTTTAAAGGAAGAAAGATTTACTTTGCTCTGAGGCTTCAGTACCCTGTGGCTGGCTATAAGGCAGGGTGGCATGGTAGAGGAGAAGTAGAAGGTGGGCAGAAGGCTGCAAGATAGTGAAGAAGCAAAACAAGAAGCTGCAAGTGACAAGGGAGCAGTAAAAAACTTCAGCAGCGCTCTTTGTGTGCCTTATATTCTTCCCAAGAAACCCACCCTTAGGGACGTCGCACTCATGTTCAGGGAAGGCCTTCTCATTATCCACTCCAAAAGCTATGAAAAACTGTAAGTGGAGTATTTCAGTAATTATACACCTTTGATCTCATCATCACACATTCTAAATCCAGCCACTTCTGAGAAAACCCTACCTGTGAGTGGGGGGCATCAGACACAAGCCATAATAGTGGGTGTTTATCTTTTTGGTTCAGGATATACCACATGCTATTGACATTTTAGTCTGAAGTTGATAAAGAGAGAAAATAAAAAAAAATTTTCAGACTATCCCTCTTAATCTTACAATAAAGTTTCTTGATAACAATGATTGCAAGAACAAAAGGAAGGGAGGAGGAGCAGGGAAAAGGAGGAGGGGGAGGGTTGGGATAGGAAAGAAAAGGGGAAAGGAAAGGAAAGGAAAGGAAAGGAAAGGAAAGGACAGGACAGGACAGGACAGGACAGGACAGGACAGGAAAGGAAAGGAATCACTTTTGTTTACCACCTGACATAATCCTGTACTGAAATTCCAGGTAGTTGAATGTAACTTTAATGTAGACATTTATATTATATTCTTATCAGTGAGAAAGAGTTTGCACATTAAGTGATTTACAATGGAATTCAGATCCAAACAAGGATGTGAGAAAGTAACATACTCATTGATTAGGATGAGCAGGAGTGCTGTGAAACAGTGTCCTACATTCAGAGATTCTCATTTGAAAGAAAAATAAACCAATCAGCACCACTCTGAAATGTGCTCTTCACTGGGCCCTAGACACTGTATGGCATGCACTTTTTGTCCACATTGGCTTTCTAACTGCCAGAATCAAGTATGATCAGGAGGCAAAAAAGTCTGCATTTCACATCATTTGCAGAGTACCAGTAGGTACTCTTTAAAATCTCTTATCCATCTATAGAAAGTTAGAGATTTAACTGTGAAATGTCTGAAGAGACCCAAAGCAGTTATCATTAGATATCCCACTCGACCCAAGTGGTGCTGGGTTTAGCACTTAGCAATGCACGAAGGCACAGTAACCTCATTCTTTTAAGCATTGGGTTGAAATTTAGAGCAACGTACCTAGGCGACCTAACTGCTAGCTCCTTAGCATCTACTCACTGTAGCCAGATTAAGTGCATTTGATTATGGTAGTGAGCAGGCTTTAAACTGACCTAGCCAAATGCTTTCTAGCATCAGCTGTGCCTAGATCTTTTGTTCCAGGTAGCAGTAATGGAGTCTATGATAAGAAGTGTTGTTTTCAATTCTGGCTGTTCTCCTAGGCCTTTTACACAGACTTTTCATGCTCTCATGATGGATGAGAAAAGAAATATATGGATATGTCAGTTTTACCTCTTTGCATTTAAGCAAAATGATGAGATTAGTTAAAAGGAATGATCAAAGTTAGATTATAAGGGCCAGCCAAATAGCTCAGTGGACTAAAGCACCTGCTTAGGCAGATGCATGGGCTGGGAGTTCAATCCCACGGCCTGCTGTGCCAGCCCTGCCCCCAGAGCACGTGGAGATGGTGATTGAGAGTGGGTGTGATGGTGCACCCCTATAATCTCAGTATTTGGCAGGCTGAAACAGGAGGATCACTACAAGTCTGATCTGCACAGTGAGACACTGTATACCTTGTACACCCTGTCCTAAATTAGACTATAAAGTGGCCCTGTGTGCAGTTACAAAAGCTTGTGGTGAATTTGTACAAAACCAATCAAAGGGATAAGTTCAAGGATAAAGTGAAATACTGGCATAGTAAAGAAAGAGTTTATGGGGGCCAGGAGATGGCTCAGTGGAATAAGCGCTTCCCTGGCAAGCACAAGGGCCTGAGTTCGATCCCTAGTTCCGCAAAAAAAATTTTTTTAAATAAAATAAAATAAAAAAGAAAGAGTTTATGTAGATGACTCTCATTATTCTTACAAGATTACCTTTGTAGTTCACAAATAAAAGCTTAGAAATCAGGTGAGTACCTTTGACAATAATTAAACCAAGAGATGATTAAACCATGACCTATTCAGTGACAGTGGCAATGTTAGTAACATCACAGCCAAAAAAGAAAAGGTGAATTTGAGGGGTTGATTTGTAATTAATTCAAAATGATGGAAGCATCAGAATAAATTCTAGATTACTAGACTAAAGCATTGGATGGATAATTACACCAACAAGAGAGAAAAGAGGATTTGATCCATTAACAAAAAAAAAAAAAAAAAAAAAAAGCTAAAAGTAGCAGCTATCATATACTTGTTAAATGACTGTTTGGTAGCAGCAAATATATAAAGTTCTGAACACGCTTACTTTTCAGTAATCCTCACACCTACTTTGTGGAGAATGAATTATTTCCCGTTTTGTAGATAAAGAAACCAACACCTTAGCAAGTCTGATTAACTTCCCAGAGGTCATTTGTTTAAAAAATGTGGATACAGGATTTAAACAAGAATTTCACTGATTTTGTAGTAATTCTGATTATGCAGTTCCACCAAGAACGATGACTTATTTTAAAGATCGTGGAACAGTGATACATGACGTTTTCTAACATTTGTGTATTCATTTATGTATTCATTCATTCAGCAATAATCAGTAAAACATAGTATATATGAGCAAGACTTTTCATTCGTGTTGTTGCATAAAGGAAAAATTCTATTTTCACAATTTGGCTGGAGTGTACCTTCATGAATGTCCTTTTCACTTTGTACTCTGTGATTTAACAAATTCATTTCAGTTATTATTAATAGTCGTACTGGATGGCCATTGTTATCTAGAACTCTATAATCAGCATTGGCACTCAAAAAGTTTCATATTTTGAAGCATTTAGGATTTTAAACTTTTGTTAAGGAATGCTCAATGGTTAAGTCTATGTAAATATACTAAAATTTTTAAAAGATCTCTGAAGTTGAAAATATTCAGTAAGGTATATATTTCAGATAATGGAAAATTACATCATCATCACAATAATAGCACTTAGTAGGAGGCCCACAAATATTGGTTTATTAATATTTGTTTAAAATTTATACACCTATATTTAAAATTATAAATCCTTCTGAAACGTAAGCCTCTGGCCCATATTTTGGCAACAGAATAAGGCTTTATGACACAAAATAGATGACTTTTCTAGAGTCACATGCCAGACAACTAATATTCACAATTCTTCAAGTTTATATAAGATTGCTTTCAGGGATAGCATACTTAATTCATTTTATAAGTACGTCTGGCCAAGAAAAGTAGCAAAGGAGATCTAATCCAATTGTCAAGTATCAGTCGATAGCTCATCTTTTACAATTTCATTGTTCTTTATTTTCATTGACTGCTTCTCCCCAAATCCATAAATGAGCCACATCCCTCCCAGGGGAGGGACAGTTCTGAGGCTCACAGAGTGCCCTGTGGGTGGGGTGTCCCCACGGCTGGCTTGAGTGCTCTATTGCAGATTCAGTTCCTAAATGAAGGCATATAATAGTTATTAGAGTTTATTGACACTATCTTTTCTTTCCTTGACACTATCTTTTCAACCATAACATTACAGAACTAATACAATATGTTTGAAATACAAGAGTTTAATATTATTGTGATCTCTTTATTCATATGTGTTTAGGCTTTTGTTTGTGAAGTTGTCAAGCTATAACCAAATAGCGCTGAGCAGATATTAGCAAGGCAGGGTGAAGCATGGTACTGCAGGTGCCATTTCTCCTAATTATTAGTAATAATAATGCCATGATGTTATATCTGTCCTCTGTCTGTCTACAATATCTTTCTTACTATTTTCAGGCTTTAAATGAAACATGGCTTGGAACTTCACAGTGGGAGAATTTTTGAGGGCTTTATTACATGCCTTGGAAGTCTTTCATGTCTTTGTTAAAACAGAAGTCTGCCTGAATCCATGTTCTCATGGCAACACATTCTGAGAGAAAAGACTGCACCAAAATAGTGCAAAATATCTGCAGGTATCAGTTCAAAGGGGTCAGCATTTGACCAATGACCAATGGAAATATATAGATGCCAGGTTCCACGCATCCAGTTGGACACCTTTGCTCCTTTCCTTTGCTCTTTTATTGGACCTCTCTGCTGGAGTTACATATTACTGAATTTCTCACTACTACCTCTCAAGACCATGAAACCCACCCATTCACCAGGCTTCACATTTCTTTCAAGTATCTCTTTGAGGCTTATTAAAGCTACTTCTCCAACTGCTGTTTTCATTCTCTCCCTTACCAGCTTGCAAAGCTGGAGGTCTCTGACCTTTTTTTTTCCTGCTTACTCTAAAGCGGTGCCTGTAGATAATAGACATTATAGTAACTATTTCTAGCTTGATGACTCAAATTATTCACATGGCCAGCCTCAGGACCGCCATTGAAATTCTACACACAGATGGCTAAAAACCAAATAAATGAAGAATCGCAAAGCATTGCAGTTGTTCAGATGGAAATGACCTGAGTGTTCTGATCCTAGAAAGTCATTCCAGATGGCTATGAAAGGTAGCTTATGCATTAACTTCCTTATTGGTGGGACAAATATCTGAAACCTACAATTTAAAGGAGAGGTTTATTTGGCTCATGATTTCTGAGAGCTCCCTCCATGATCAGCAGTTCCAAACAGACATAGCAGGGCTAAAGTGTCTAGCACCGAGAAACTGCTTGACCCACGGGTTCCAGAAAGCAGAGAACGTGAGCTGAGCACCTGGGTATGAGAATACACCTTTGCATGTCACACCTCCTGTGACCCATTTCTTCCATCCAGGAAGCCACCTCTTACCAGTGCATTTAGCTCTGAACACACCAAAGGACTAACCAGCTGATGCCTATGGTGCCCCCATGATTCAATCACCTTCTCAAAATATCACATTTCATGAACATGTGAGACTTTTGGGCAACATCTTAGATCTGAACCATGACAATTTACTTTTATTAGGTGCTCTAAAAACTGTAACTGGGGGGATTAGTGAATTTTGCTTCTGGTAATGGCAGACTGGGGGAATTAGAACAATCTTCTTGCTGGGAGCAATTAGAATCATTGCAAATAAAACCTGCTTTAAGATAATTGACTGATAACAAGACTGTGAAGCATTACCGGACCAGTGCTAGAGGCAGAACTCTTGTTTCAGGAATATTTATATTTAAAGATCTATGTAGAACTCTTCGTGTGTGTGTGTGTGTGTGTGTGTGTGTGTGTGTAAGAGAGACACAGACACAGAGACACTGATACAGAGAGACAGAAAGACAGACACAGACAGAGAGGTAGAGACAAAGAGATAGCAAGACAGAGATAGACAGAGACAGAGAGAAGCCAAGCAGTACAGCTAGCAGCATCAGGATCAGGAGCTCGGCAGGGATAAAAGCTGAACTGCAAACTTGTCAAGAGTAAAAAGTAGGAGCCAGGGAGCTAGCTCAGTAGAATAAGCACTTGTCTGGCAAGTGCAAGGTCCTGAGTTCAATCCCTGGTACCACAAAAAAAGAGTAAAAAGTCACCTTTTTTTTAGATTAGGAGCAGACCAGGAGATCTAGGAAAACATCAAATCCTAGATGCAAGACTATTATTTCAGAAAGATTTACATTTAAAGATCTATGTAAGATGTGTGTGTGTGTGTAAAAGAGACAATTTTTCATTGTAGAGGACCAGAAGGCAAATATTTTTGACTTTTTAAGTCATAAAATCTCGATAGCAACTGCCCAACTATGTAATATCCTATTAAATTAGCTATAGCTCATTCATAAAAGGGAGTGGCATAGTCCTAATAAAAGTTTATCACAAACTCAGGCAGTATGATTGCCCTTCAACTCCTTAATTATAATTATAAAACATAGCCTAGAAAGAATAAATTTAGTATAAGAAGTTCTATGCATTCAGTTCATACCAATTACTGAAATTAGATTAAAGTGATCATGAACTGTAATAATCTCAGGAATTGTCAGAAATAAGTTCAAATAATCTCTAGAAGAGATATAATGCAAGATATAATCAAAAATATAGAAATGTATCATCTACAGTTTGTTGTCCTTAACCATAACATATACAGTGTCCTTAGCCCAGGGTAGTGGCATGTGCCTGTGCTCACAGCTACTGGGAAAGGTAAGGCAGGAAGATCACAAGTTTGAGGACAGTCTGGGGAGCACAGTGAGAAACCATATATATGTTATGTAATGTATATAACAAATTTGTATGTATATATCATATGTAACAAATACATGTAAATATATAACATATAGTACACTTAAATGTGCCTTTTACATAATGTAATGGACATAGTGATGTAAAATTTGAAAATTTTCACAGTATTATTATACGAAAATAAAATATAGATATTTTCTGTCTCTCTTTACCTTTTATTTACTTTCCTCTTACCCTCAAGCTTCTTTGTCTCTAAAAACAAAGCTTTTCCAGGGCCAGCCAAATAGCTCAGAGGATTAAAGCACCTGCAAGCAGGCACAGGGGCCAGGGTTTTGATCCTCTGCTGTGCTGGCCCTGACCCTGGTGGCATGCTGAGATGGCAATTGAGACTGGGTGTGGTGATACGTGCCCGCAATCCCTGCTCTCAGAGGCTGTAAATAGGTGGATCACTGTGAGTCTGGTCTAGTAGTGAGACCCTGAACACCCTGTAGACCCTTCCCTAAAATACAAAAAAA
>NDGM011092612.1:0-18459 GCA_002564305.1 Octomys mimax
AAAAATAGAGATGTTAAAAAGGATAGGATTCAAATTCTAAACATGTGTATGTTTTTTGAAATGTGAAGATTCTGAATGAAAAGCATGAAATAAACTATGAACCAAACTCAAAAAAAAAAAATAATAATGTCATGTAGAAATTAGCTTTTCTATAAATTTGATAATAAATCTAATTAAATAAAATAGTGTCATTGCTGATAAAGAAAGGTATAAAACAGATAATTACCAACTTCATGGAAGTTTTTAAGTGGTTATGTAAATAGCTAAAAAGCCTTAGATCTTTCTCCCTTTGTCATTCCAACAATATGTGGGATTGAATTCTTAGTTGAAATAAACTATAATTTAAACACTGGTGGTCTCTTGCTCTGTCTTTCCTTGTTTTTTCCCCAGTTGTTGACGTTGCAATTATTTTGGGGAATCTGAAAAATGCAGTGTGGATGACCACAGCACACACTGAGATTTAATTTGGGATGCTCAGTGTTTCTCGGGTGATTCAAGTGTATAGCAGCATGGGAGCCATTTCCCGCTGCTCAGATTACATCTTGAGCTATGCCAGCCTCTCAGGCAGGGAGCAGCCAGGTGATGACAGTGTGCAGTCAGTGTTAAGAAAGACTCTTATAAAATCAAAAAAGTTTAAAAAAAGAAATGTAAAAAAAAATAGTTCTTAGTAACTACATAGAAAAAGGAAAAGAGAAATCAAAGCACATCACATTTTTTTTTTTGAAACCAGGGATTGAACTCAGGCCCTTGCGCTTGCCAGGGAATTGCTTATTCTACTGAGCCATCTCCACAGCCCACGTCAGACTTTAAATGTGAAGGGAACCTAATATTTAGTCTAGCTCCTCATTTTATAAATGTAAAGATATTAATGACTTTATTAATGCCCCATATTATGTGAACATGTCATTCCTTTCCCCATAGATGTGTACATACATGTAAACACAGTTTTTGCTACTTTCTCCTTTCAGCAATTCAATTTTTTTTTCTCCTATAGGTTTGTTGTAGAGTAGGATGCTGGTATTATCAGTGAAAAAAGTTGAAGAGGTTGATTTTTGCTGTGGGTAAAAACTAATAAATTTAATTGACGAGTGGTGTGATTTGAGAAAGCAGGCCAAGGATCCCAGAAGTGACTATCTGTACACATTGAAGGATGAGGAAGTGGTATGGAGGTGTGAAATTGGGAAAAGATTTATCAGCATCATTAACAAAAGGTACAACTTAAAGCTGTAAATGTGGCTGAAGAGAGAATATAAAGAGAGGACGTTGCAAGACTGAGGGCTGAAGGTTGAAGCAGCCACATTTCTGGGATGGTGTAGGGAACGGGGCAGAGGAAAAGTACTTTTACTTTATTAGTTTGGAGAAAAGGGAAATACATTTGTTTCCTATCAGGGACGGCACAATGCCCTTAATAATTACTTTTTTAAAACTTTTATTTATATAATTATTTTTTAGCGAAGGGCCTACAGGGTGTTCAGGGTCTCACTACTAGATCAGATTCGTAGTGATCTGCCTGTTTACAGCCTCCCAAGAGCTGGGATTACAGGCATGCACCACCATGCCCAGTCTCAATTGCCATCTCAGCGCACCCCTGGGGGCGGGGCTGGCACAGCAGGCCAAGGGATGGAACCTCTGTGCCTGCTTGCAAGTCCTTTAATCCTCTGAGCTGTTAGGCCAGCCCAATAATTCCATTTTTAGTGAAGGAATAAATGAATCAAAATATGGTACAGTGTGGTTGTTTTGTTTTTCGTAGAAGAACAGAGAGTGTCTATATGAAGTTCCAGAAAAAGTGCAGTACTGCCTTCCTGTATTTGTCTGGCTAGACAGATCAAGTTCTCTGGGTTCCAGGTTTTCCTCTGTCTCCTAACAGCTGTGAGCATTTTGGTAAATGACTTCATCCTCTTGAGTCTGCCTTGTCATTTCTCAAAGGGAGATAATTCCCTTTCAGAGTCCTTTGTGATGGTATGCGCCCAACCATAGTTCCCTGAAGCAGCCCCTGCAGTGTTATTGTCAGTCGGGGTTAAAATTCGGAGTTGAACAAACTGAAGTTCAACTGCTGCCCTAGCTATCCTGGCCCCAGAACACATTAATGTTTCTTCAGTGTATCAGGAAGTGGAGATGACACGAATACTTTTGTCATAATTTTGTCATGATTTATGAGGATTAAATGATATAATGTATGAAAGCATGCATTTATAACTCGTTTTTGTTTTTGGTAGTGGGAATTGAACTCAGAACCTTGCACTTGCCAGTCAGGTGATTATGCCTCTGAGCTATGTCTCCAGCCCCATTTATAAGTCTTAATTCTCTATTTCCATCTGTGGTACAAATGGAAAATCCAGCTGTTTATAGCTTTACCTATCTGTTCTAACATTCCTTCACTTTCCTTTTTGTGTTGTCCTTTGTAAAATTTCATTTTACCGCTTGTTGTCATTATTGCTTGTATTTATCTTCTAAATCCTTTGCCATGAATATTTTAGATAGTAAAGCATTTATTGAGTTAATGTTTCTTTAGGATCTGATCAGACATACAAGCATCTGTATAACACATCCCCTGAATAGGATGTTTCCTCTATTTGATGTCGTTAATAGAGGTCAGTAAAGTGCAGTTGAGAAGTTCTAGGGCTAATAATTAATGAGCCGCGTGATGCACAGAACTTAAGAAACCAAGGCAGAGACTCATCAAATAATGAAGGGAATAAAATAAAACTTTTAATTCTAACCCAACATGTATTTCTATTTTTGCTCCACACTACATTTGAAATAGGTCGTGTCCCTTTTAAGGCATAAATACCATTGGTTGCAAACAATCTTTAAATTGTCTTATCAAACTTGGTAGAGCATAGATAATACATAATATTAGTCACTGTTTTAATACACTGTAAATATAGATTTCATACTTTCTTTAAATTTAAATGTATGCTTGATGATAGCAGCTTTGCTTTTTATCTGGCATTTAACTAAATGCCAAAATGCACTTAAATAGTATTTCTTAGTTTCTATTTCTCACTTAGTTATTGCCCTGATAAAATTCCTCTGGTTGACAGTTTGCATCTGCCTGTTTTTTCACACTTATATACCATCAGTTTTTCTCGCTGTTCACAATAGTGTAGGGAATGTATACCCATGTAATAATGTTTAATATTCTTACTTACAAAAGTGAATTATTTTCAGTGGTATGTGGCTATGCTTATAACAAAGGGTGAAGCACGATGTCTTATTTGCAAAATAGAAATAGCACCTGTGTTAGGCAGCTTTCTGTCTGCACGACACAGCATCTGAGAACAATCAGCTTAAGGGAGCTCGTAGTGACCCTGGGTCAGTGCATGGACACTTGACTTTTCTGTGGGCCTGTGGTGAGTCTAGGTGTCTTGGGGGTGGGATGAAGCTGCATGCCTCATGGTGGCCAGGAAGTGAGTGGTTGCACAGGGACAGAATGTACCCTTCACGGCCATACACCCAAGCACAGATCCCTCCAGCTAGGCCCTGCCTTCTGTATTTCCACTAGCCCCCTAGATCTCATTAGGAGTAGCCAAATTAGGAATGTATTATAATAATGTTCTTATCTAAACACCTCTGACTGCCACTGCCTTGGGGACCAAACCAGCACATCGGCTTCTGGGGGACATTTCAGACCCAATTCATAGCAGTGCCCATAGCACTTCAGTTTCACTGTGAGGTGTATAGCACCAAGCACAATAACTATTCTATTGGGCATAGTGAGAATGCTGGTAAAGAGGTGCTTAATGCAAACGAATGACAAATGAAAGGATAATGCAGCCTTAGTTTCTTTCTCATCACAGTGATTTCCTTAATCTCCCTTCTAGAATATTTTCACGTAGAATCCTGCTATGATTGTTTTGTACAGTGTGAAATGTTTTTCTTCCACATCATTTTCATTCTCTTTTAAAGGTCATGCTCAATAAACCTACTATACTGGTGGTAGGGGTAGAAAGTTAGTAAAACCATAAAGATAGTTTGCTCTTCAAGACCACATTCATTGTCTTGTTAAGTGTTGTCACATTTTTTTGGTTTCATAGGTCTTGTCTGAGAAATCATTACATTATTTTCTATTCTTTGTTTCTTAATGATTCTTGTAAATCCTTGATAACTTCTTTGAAGTTTTTTGAACCTGTGTTTGGGATTCAGTAGACTGCACATTTATAATTACCTCACTGAACCAAAACTTTGATGATGAATTATTTGCTAAAGTCTTTCTTCAGTATAGAGTAAAATCTTGGTTGGCCAATATGCTTAAGTGTCTGGTACTGCATTATACCCAGAAATAAATGAAAGCCAGGATATAGAATATGTGTTTATGCCTGTAGTTAGAAAAATGCAACTGGCTTTTGATGTCCTTTACCAGGAATATTTGTAAATCCACCAGATGGCAGTATTCTCTCATAAAGGTAAACAAGCCCAGCGCATGATTGGCTTGGTTCTCCAGTTGAAATAAAGGAAGCTTTTGACTTCTAGTCCTTGCAGTACACAAGAACACATGGCGAGAAAGTTACTTAGTAAATAATTTAACAAAAACAGTATCCATGTCATGTGGTGTAGAATCTTCCTACTTTTTTCTCTATATTCTATGTTTATGCAAAAGTTACTAACATCAAGAAAAGAAATTGCATAAGATTTTCTTGGTTTCTGCCATATTTGGTGTAATATTTCTTACCATTCTCATTTATAGAATGAAATAATAGATCACTTACTCAGTATTCAGTAATTTTTGGTCTGATTCCCAATGCTGCATTAACGTATATTCTTTCTTGAGAGAGATCACCCATTTTAGAAAGCTTTTCCCAGGTTAAAATGGAAGTTTGGGTTCTAAAGGTTAACCGTCAACCCCCAGATATTCAGAGTACCACCTTTTCAGTTGTATTATTGAATTTCTGTATACATATATTTTAGAAGAGATTATGAAGCTTATTTGTGACTTGGGGTTTAAATTCAGTATACTAGAGAGAGAATTATGATTTATTATCCTTTTTTCTGTAAGTCTTATAAGATACTTATTCTTATTTCTATATCTTATTCTAATTCTTTGACAGTTGAGGTACTTTGCTTAGGTCATTCAAATTATGTGCAAATAATAAAGTATTTCAGATTCAATGTTTGATCACCTCACTATTTAATGAAGCACTAGCAATAACAATTTATTTTGAATGATGCAATGATTTTCAATACCATATTTCATAGTATAGCTGCATAAACTAAAGGGATATGAATTCCATTAGACACATAAGCTTAAATAATCCGTGGCTTCTTTTACATGAGAAGCCTAATATGCAAATAACAAAATAAAAAATAAATAATAGGAATAAGGGAGCTAGGTGTTTTGAAAAGGGGAAAGTGGACTAAGAAATGGAGGAAGGGTGAGAGGATAAGGAGATATAAAAAAATTGACATGTATATAAACCAATTTCTCCCCATGAATATAATTATTACTATATTTATGGACTAATAAAAAATAAAAATTGAAGAACAAGTAACATGAATTCTTACTTGTGTTTTCAACATTGTTAGATTCTATAAATGTTTATATTGCACCACAGAATAACATGATTTAAGGATGTTTAATATTATTTTTCAATTCTTCTACTAACCTCACAATGCTATTTTCTAAATAATATATCCAGTACTTCATAGCTCTGGATTAGCCATGGCAAAATATTTTAAGGTGTTTGACTATTTAAAACTATAGATTCTAAAACTCTACCTTTAGGTATGCCTTTTAAGATAGCTGATTAAATACTGTATATTTATCAGATTTTAGAATACTTATTTTCAATGCCTTCTGCACTATTTTGAGTATGATAATCTGGATTGTCATCTTAGTAATGGCCACTTGCTTGGAGGGCTATTCTTGTTAAGAAAGAAAAATTTGTTGTTGTTTATACAATCTTAAAAATGTTTATTAAACACCCTGAAATCAAACTGTTTCTAATGTATTATTAAACTCATTTTGCACTAAATTGTTTATTTTTTAAAATTTTTTGCACTAAATTGTTGAAATTAAAATTATTAAATGGTATGACAGTTAATTTTAAGAAATGATGTGCTTTCATATTTAGTTTTAGTATAAAATTTTTAGAAATAATGAACTGACAGTCATAAATGTTAGGGGTTTTGTAGGCATAAAAGTATATATACATTTTCTTATTGCCAGCAAACTGTAACTCATTGAATCTGGGACATAGTTAGTGCTCACGTAATCCAGGCTATCTTTTACTCATTTCTAAGGAGGTAGGCAACCGCCCAGAAATCTAGAGTCAGGTTTGCATTGGCTCATGCTTCAAGCTATTTTCTTGTGAAGGCACTGTCATCATTGGCACTGGTATCCAAGGAGGACAAAGTAATGAAAGGAAGTGACAAGGTCATGCAGGTAGAAAGGGGAAGCTTGCGAGAACAGAGAAGTGGGAGGCTGAGTGTGACCCCTCGCTGCCTGGCCTTGATGCTGATGGTGGTCTGGCGACAGTTCACAGCACTGGGAAACTAGGAGCATCACAACCGACTGAGAACCGGTTGATTAGTTTAAATGCAGGAGGATGCTGTTCAACCCGTTTGCCTGTAGGAACTCCACATATGGAACATTTTTAGGAAAGCTTAGCTGAGGGGATTCAGAAGGGCCTGCCACATCTGCTCTCACTAGCCTTAGAATTAGGGCAAAGAATTAGCACTAGGAGGAAGGGCAAAGAAGAAAAATGTAGGGAAAATAAGAAAGTTAAAAAAGTATTATTAGAGAAAATAAACGAAAAACAAACTCCAGAGGAAGGGAAAAAATGTCTTGGAAAGAATTTAGATATAGTTAAGTTATGGCAGTCTGGATACATACTGCCATATAAAAAATTAACATGTATATAAACCAATTTCTTACCATGAATGTAATTATTACTATATTTATGGACTAATAAAAAATAAAAATTGGGGGCCATGGAGATAGCTCAGTGGAATAAACAGTTCCCTGGCAAGCACAAGGGCCTGAGTTCAATCCCTGGTTCTTAAAAAATTAATAAATAAATAAAATAAAAAATAAAAATTGAAGAAAAAGTAACATGAATTCTTGTGTTTTCAACATTGTTAGACTCTATAAATGTTTATATTGCACCATAGAATACCATGATTTTAGCATGTCTAATATTATTTTTCAATTCTTCTACTAACCGCCACAATGCTGATATCTTCATAAAATTTTTCGTTAGTAAGAGCTCTCTTACTATTCATGAAAAAGTAATACATAAAAGATCTTAGAAGTGTGGCAGATTACCTCTAAAAATGCAGCTATCTTTAAGGTTGTATATTACATAAGAAATATGAAGAACTACTTGCTTCATCCTTCTAAAGTACCCAAAAATGTACAATGAAATTTTAAATTAACTTTTTAGAAAACATGTTATTTGATCAGTAAGATGTGTTTCATTGTTTTGAAATTATTTTATTTAAGACTTTTTAAAACAGTTTTGCTTATCAGGGAAATGTGGCTCTTAAAAACAAAGTAACATTTCCATAACTTTTTTGTCTAATATCCTGCTGTCAGGTTGTAAGCATGGTATGTTGGCAGGATTATTGTATTTGCTTTGAAGAACTTTTTTAGGTAAGGGGATACAACCTAGCTCTATGCTAGAGATTTAAATTGTGTGATATATTGGGTTAAAATGAACACATTATATTAGACACAGATTTAACACCTTTCAAAAAGCATAATTCCATTTTCAAAATTCAACTTACATGAATTTTATAATCCAGAAATACAAAAATCTTCACCATACTAATTACTTTTATTTAGGTTTAAAGCCTTTTTATTTCTGCACATTTGGGGAACAAGTAAATTGTGATAAAATATCAAAACTGATGAGTTTACTGCAGAGTGTGAAAAACCAGAGTAAATTAGAATTCTACTCACTAAGTGCCTCCAAGCTTTAGTCCACCTGACTCATCAAATGAAAAATTCATCAATTAATCCTCTGACAATAACGATATATACCCAAAAATCAATCTGCAATTGATTTTTTTAAGTCTGAACATGAAAACCAAATCCTGACTTATACATAATGTGAAATTTCTCTTCATTTTGACTTTATTATTGAGTGTAATAGCTGAAGTGTTCATATAATTATTTGTTCTGAGTCAACTACAAAAGTGGAATTGTTTGAGAAAGGGTATATGTATTATGGAGATGGAGATGTTTTCGTGCAGAATCCGTGTGAGCTGATAAAGTTGTCAGATTCATGTAAGAATCAGCTGATCAAATCCCTAGGAGGTAGCCTGTAGGAAGGGAGACTGGTCACTGAGCCCTGATGGGGGACCACCCAAGACAGCGAGCAGTGAGAGTGAGCTGAGTGCTGAGGAAGATCAAAGAGAGCGAAGAGTAACAGACAATAACTCAAATCTCAGATGTGGATTAAAACAGAACATTGTTAGCAATGTCCTTTCTGTGGAATGCATTCCTTTGTGTGTGTGTGTGTGTGTGTGTGTGTGTGTGAACTTAGAAGATGAATCTTTTCCTATTTCGCCTCATCTGTTTTCTAGATAAAAATATGTCAGAATACATTAACCATTAAAATGATGTTTTGCTTTAGTTCAGTAGTTCTGTATAGTTCTTCACAGATTTCCAAAGAAACTTTCTTTCAAGCTTGTTAAGTTTATTTCTTTAATGAGGTCAGTATAAGAAGATACATAAGAATATGACAGGAGAATAAACCAATCTAAATAACAGTAGGTTGTGTTCTGTTTTATTTTTTATTAATCTTAGCAAAATACATTCAGATAAATTACTACAAATGGAAAAAGTTGGAAGGGTCCAACTTAAATTAACAGTATATTGTGAATCTTTTTTTTTTTAACCTTCAAATAAAGCAGCTTCCTAACCTATGTATGAGTGCCCAATTCTCAATTCTAAATTTCCATTATGTAGATACTACTTTGAATTTTATCTGACTGCTTAGAGAGTTCCTGTGTTTTTACAGTCAACTTAATATTGTTCTAAATGGTCTAAGTTAGCACAGTATAACAAAAAGCAATGAACTCTTCCAGCGTGCAGTAATATGGAACAGCAATGAGAAAATTCAGGGAAGCTGGGCAACTCTGTCAGTATAACTTATCTCACATGTAGTAAATTCTGATTACTCTTTTGAATGTGAATTCTTGTAGGAAATGAACATTAAACTGTTTTTATGTTTTATAGATGTTCAAAAAAGCTGAATACGTATGATTCTGAACCTATTAGAATTTCTTCACCTGTCACAATAGCAGTAAGAAAATTGCAATGGAAATGGCTTCTTGAGTGCAGAGCATATGAAATAATGTGTTTTTTCCCTGTAGTTTACAGTGTTAGCTGTATTTGAAGTCTCATTCTTTGCATGTGCCGTGACAATTATGATTGCTTGATTAAAGCAAGAGCTTTTGTGCTAGTTACGTGTCACAATACCAAACACAAGACATTGGAACAGTGTTTTTTGAATGTTCTGTTTCTGATCAGGTCCAATGTGTCTGGTGAAAAACTACCACAGAATGACATGGATCGTGAAGGTCTTTTGTTGTGCAGGCTCGCATGGCTTCTTAGTCTTGAGTCTTGGTCCATCTCCTAAGCAGTGTAGCAAAGGCATAGATTCATTAATGCAGCCAACGAACTACTCTTCCTGTATGAAAACACTTTAAATAGTTCAGAAGTTATTTTTCTGTACATTTTAAGAACGAAACTGCAAAAGGACATATTTTAAATTTTTAAGAAACATTAATCTATGCTTTTTTTTCAGTATTTCAGTCTTTTGAATGGCATACATTTTTTTAAAAGTTCATCTATAAAGAATTATATTTCTGCTCCATATATCTTCTACAAAATTGTGTTTTATTTATCTTTTCAGGCTTATTTGGATAAATGTATGCCATAGAATTGAAATCAGTGATTTATATGGCTTATTAGAGAGTTTATACAGCTGTATTAACTGTCATTGTGACTACAAATGTTGGAATGTATTTAAAAGTAGTCAGATTTTATATAATTTATACAGTTAATATTTGGTCTCTTTCTATGCATTTTTCTTCACATTAGATTTGAATAGTTAAGAATTAGTCATTTTGTTACTCATAGATAATTATCTTCTTTTGCAAAAATTTTAAATAGATTTTTCAAGACTTAAAAAAGCTCCCTATATAATTATATACTATGTAATATAAAAGAATTACCTTGACTTTATTCTTGTTTCTATAATTTAGGTAGTGATGCTCTGTTATAGTTTTAAATAAAATATTATTAGAAAAGGGACACTTTAAATTTATGCCATTGGATAGTTTGAGACCTTTGAAAACAGTACAAAGAAGAAAAATTGTATTGTACCTTATAGTTTTTATTTACCTCCTCTATTTTAACATTCAACTATAATTTATGGGCACCAGGGGGCAGAAGTGGTCATGGGGAAGTAAAAAGCTTATCTCTGGAGTGGAGCATGGGCAGAAGCTTGTCTTAGGGGCTATCCTTTCAGTAGTTTCCAAATACAAACTTCTGCAGAGCATCAGTAATTTATGTTTGTTAAAAATTATGTAATTTTCAAGATTAGGCATCTTTAGCTTTATTCTAATTCCTTTTAATATAAAATTATATAGAGTCCCATATCCAAATCTATTACTACTATAGTTACTTAAGTTACTAAAGTTAACTTAATAGTTAACTTTTTGTACATTCACTTTAATTATTGTTTAATATAACAAACTGATATATTCTCCACTAATGTGCACATTAGAAAAGAGAAACTTACTGACAACCATTAAATATTTTTCATGAAGTAATGTTTTTTCACAATATTCAGTAGTTTTGTTATATAAGTAAAATATTTGCAGATTTTGAGAGTACTTCATACTTGAATTTTGTCCATGAAAGCAATTGTTTTTTATTTAGACTGATCAGAAAGCTTTTGTCATTTTGTCAGAAAAAAATTCAAATCCTTAAATTTGAAATTTATGACGTGTTTTGTTCATTGTAGTGTAATTCTTCAATCTTCAGTTTTTATGCAGTAGCTTTTATACTTTTCAAACAATGGAATAAAGTTGACTGTTTAGAGAGGCAAGCCTGTCAAGTCTGGAGAGGATTCATTTAATTGAGACAATGCCTCATATTGATTAGAATTGTTTACTAATTTCTAGAATTAGCATAGAATGCTTTACCAATTTCTCTACCTAAAATTGAGACATCTTAAGTAATATGTGTTTATCTTATTAATAATCATCACAAAATTACCTATAAAAAACTATCATTAAATTATAAGAGAATAAAGTATGGTAAATGTATGCTAGTACTGCTCTGTGCTTTTATACAGTTCCTCAAAACAGAGTACTTACAAGGTGACTTGATTTACTTTGTGTCAATAAAGTATACATGCTATTTTATGACATCATCGCACCAACTACTGTTGTTATCAAATAGAAGTTTTAATTTTGTTGAAATGAGATTTGTATTTCACAGTGTTACTGCAAATATTTTGTGTACATATTTTGCAATTTAATATAATACTTGAGATCATTTAGTAGTATTTTTCTTCTACCTTAATAATCTTACTTGAAAAATGTCTCAAAAATACACTTACTGGGTTTTCTCTGTCTGGACAATAGCCTGAGCCCTTAAATTCTTACACAGTACTAAGATTTTGTTTAATTTGTTGAGGACTTCTGCATTTAATTCTGAAGTCTATAGTTGTAGCTTTAAATTTTATTTCATGTAAGTATTATAATGAATTTTAACTCTTCTGTTGAATAGATCATGGCCAAACAATTTCTGGAATATTGATATGATAAGTTTTTATTTTCAAAATTTATTTTCAATTTTACTATGTCTTTCAGTAGTTCATCCTGCTAAAGAAGTGTTTAAAATGAGTATTGTGAATGGAAAGCAAACATTAAATTGCAACATGCATTTAAAGTTGATGATGATAAATATCTTTTCTAATCATTTAAGTTAGAAGAAATAATCATTAAAACAAGATATAAACTGCTTTCTCACATACAATTAACAGATTTTAATGTTACGTGTAAAAATATATGTGAGGATTTTTCCTTAAAACACAATTTTGAGTTTCCTGGTTGCAAGGCATTTCAAGCCATAAATAATATCCTGGTGTAAATAACAGTTCTTTCAAGAATGTTGAGGGAGTCAGGATATAGTTTTAAAATAATGGGTGTCTGACTTCTATGCTTATAAACCAAACCCTCCAAATCCCATTGTTGTAGAAAAATGAAATAGTCTCAGAAAAGAATAATACAGTATTTTTGCATAATGCTGCTACAATTGAAAAAGTTGGAGAATTTTATTTGAGAGATGTTGCTCTAAATATAAACAGCATCTGAAAATAATTCTTGAGCATAAATGATTGAAATGATGTAAATTCCTTTTTTATCTTAAGACTTTTTTAAAGTGCCAGATTTTTTGGACTTTATTTCTGTAATTCATAAGACACCATGAGTTACAGAATCAAAATTAATCGTACACTGGAGTAGCTCTCATTAGGAGTGCTTTCCCAGCAGGGGGTCTACCGAGGACCCTACTTTATTCTTCTGACACTGACTCCCACAGCCATGGGCAGGGCCAATTTAAGCCACAGATATTTTGCCTTTTACTGTTCACAGCAGTCATTTGAGCCATAGCTTGAATTTGGGCTTACCCATACATGTGCATACACCCACATTTGCACACACACTTAGGTGTGTCTGTGCATAATATGTAGAGTGAGGAAGTGAGTAGCCAAAATCTTTTCAAATAAAAGTTATGGTTAAAACAGTAATTCTCAGGGTCAGTGGAATGATTTACCATCCTCTCTGCAGGGACAAGTGGAGCACTTCATAAGGCTGCTTCCGCTTACTGGTGATCCATTTTCTTTCTCTGAAAATTCTGCTGACCCCTGTCTTATTAAGATAATCTGTTTCATTACTTTGCAGACTTACCAGTGTCTTCTTGGGGGTATCAGAAAGTAGGTTACCAGATTATTTTTTCAGTTATTGCATTTCTAATATAAGCCAATCTTAATTTAGTAAACATGTAAACAATACTAAGAGATTCATATTTTAACTTATTTAACTTTAGCATATACTAAAATATTTTCTAAAATTTAAATGTTTTCTTTCAAAGACTTTTTAAAGACTGACTGAAAAATTGGACCATACATTGCCCCACATTTTCTCTTTGTGGCTGAATATACAGTACTTGTCATTAATCCTGTTATTTAGATGTAGAAATTGAGGCTTAGAATGCTTTAAAGTATTTGACCAAAATGTCATAGGTAGTAAAGAAAAGACAAAGGTAAAAACCAGATCATCTGGATCCAAATTTGGTTCATGCCCTTCTTATTACATCTAGCTTGTAGGTTTTATTTTGTTATTAAGGAAAGAGATATTTTGAACATGTACAAATTCCCCATGATGAATGTGATCTTTATGCATATCTAAATGTATCAATAAAATGAATTTTAAAAAACAGGGAATGAGAAAGAGAAATGTAAAATTTTTGCAGAAAGGTAAGTGGAATAGTCTATATTTTTAACAATTTTGTAATCTATTATTTGTTGATTTGAGTGACAAATATTTCTTTTAAAAGACCAAATATGAAATATAAAACATAAAAGACTTGCCTTGTCAGCTTATGTTTGTGTTTGTCTGATTATCTGTGTAGTAAACATTTTAATTTTATCTGTGTAGTAAACATTTTAACCTTTTTACCCAGTTGCTTTTTACATAATAAAATAATGAAATATAGTATTACAAAAGCGTTTTTAAAGCAGGTAACTAAAGTAACACTAGAGAGTATAGCATTTTGCAAAATTATAGCATTTAAATTTTTTTATTCTGAAATATATCAAGAAACAAAAAATGTCAAAGAATTTCTATGTGTGTGCACATGCATGTGGTGTGCATGTACATGTATGTGTATGTAGTATATATGCAAAAGCTTTCACCTCATCCTTTCAGAAGATACCCAGGAATGCTATTGAAATCTAAAAGAGTGCATGGAATTTCTTTAAACAGGATAATTTTAAAAAGCAGTGACGTTACTTTATAGGTACTACTAGTCCAAAAGATTGAAATTCAAAATGTAACTAAATACTAAATTTTAAGAAGAAATAGAAAAGCATAATGGACTAGAATAGGTTTATTTTAAAATTTCAACTTCAGTTGATATAATTTAAATTGTATTTAAAAATAGTTATTGTTTTTAACTTTGTTACACTTCTTCAATTCTTATTTACTAGAAGCTACCTTTTATAAGCATTTTTCAATTTGTGTTAAAACCATATGAGAAACTTTCTTTGGTGTCATAACAACTTATTTAACTGTGTCATAGTTACTTTTGTTGACTCAGATTGTTTTTTACTGATGCTTTCTAATTACTGATTTCTTGCATGTGTTTTGAGTTATGAAATTATTAAATTAAACCATTGATCTGCATATATCTAGTGCTTGCCTGGCATGTCCGAAATTCTGGATTCTGTCCCAGTACCACATAACAAAACAAGGTTTGATGCTGCAAGGCTGTGACATAGTCTTTCTCATGTATTCTCTCTTCTTTTTGCAAAATAGATATTGATTTAAGCGGTCCAACCAGTACTTGTCTTACATAGAATTAAAACAGAGACTGCAGGTAGTACATATTTCTTAACTCTAGTCATGTTCCTTACATGTCTTGGAAGGAACAAGTCTGAAACAGAACTCTAAAATATTCCGCAATATTGAGTATCATCTTTTAACCTTTTTCTGGGAATAAAAGAGGTTACTTCCTAATCAAATCAGGTTTCCTTATGACATATTGGGAGCAGCCAGCCAGTGTTCATGGAAAAGCAGATTTGTCCCCATCAGGTGATAGTGTGCCTCCTTAGTGCCTGGTGTGATGGCGTCATTGTCTGCCCCACCCAAGCCACCATTGTGCGTGACCTCTGCGGCACCTGCTCTTCTCTTTAGGATACTTAGTAATGCAGTAGTAGTCTACAGTCACCTGCATGCTTTTCCTTTCCTTCTGACAAATGCTTTATTTTTTGCTTATGACTTGATGTTTTTTTAAAAAATTATTTTCTGCCCGTACCTCCCCAAGTTTCTGATCTTTCATTCTAGAGGCACTCACTAGCCAGGGCAAAATATAGACTAGGGTTGAGCTGCACTTGGGAAAGGAGGGGGTTGTGCTGTCTTCATTTTTCATTTTTTAAGTCAGAAGTCATTGAATTAACCATATCAAATGCTGTATTCATTTTTGTACAAAGTCACTGCTTTAAGAAATCTGCTCTGACTAGGACTGTATATTCTCAATTTTAGGGTTGATGGTCATTTTGTTCATTTTCATAATATGTCTCTTTGAATCATTTATACCACGTGCTATGATTAGCTCTCATTCATTCACATAATTATTAGTAGAAAGCCAGTAGCTAAAATGTTATTATCCACCATATTTCCTAAAAAGTACATAGCAGAAAAATTAGGTAGGTTTAATGGGTTCTGCTTTTGAGAATACATACTGTCCTCTGTCACATATGTTATATCTTATGTGTTTATATTTCAGTTCTTACAGACTTAAATTATTTTAAATATAACATTTTCCACTTATTCTTGCTGCTATCTAATAATATTAAAAAAGAATCTTGAGTAATATTAGTTTGTATTCTTCTAGTAAATAACACTATCCTAATAATCTATTCCAGTTTATTCTACTAAAAATACAAGAGATATGAATAAAATATTTGAGTCCTGTGTGGGCTATTTCACAATATAGGAAATTACACCAGTGTATAGATACTTTTGCCAGTATATAAAGAAAAAATTCAGTATGTGTGAACACCCCTCCAAATTCTGGGAGGTGCTTTGAACATACAACTGACCATGTTATAATTTATAAGATGGTATTTTTAGACCAACTTTTCAACGTATACTAAAGAGGGAATTCACTCCTACTCAATGGCTATATGAATAATAGGGGCAGGTGTACGGCAGAGCTCTTACTTGGCTAGCACTTGTGTGGGAACAGCCCTTGAACTGTCCTTTTGAAGGCCCCATGTTTGAGACTGAGTACGGTAGAGTGACATCTGCAAGATTGGGCAGGTGGTGAAGCTGACACTTCTAGCTACATGTCAAATAATAGCTCTTCTTAATAGCTTGGGTGGACACCAGATTGAGGTGTCTTTGTAGAAATGAAGAAAAGAGTATCTAATCATACATTTGGAGAGACTTTTACAAGCTACATCTAAAAGAAAAATTATCTTTTTTACGAAATGACATCTGATACTCTTAACTAATCTGCTTCCCTCCTGATGCTGCTTTCTTCACCCAAGTTTCTCTCAACAGACTTTGCAGCATATATTTAGATTCCAAACTCCTAGCCTTCTATTCTTTTTATGGCCTATGTAGGCTGTCAACAAACCTCTTGTACACAAATTCTGCTCTAATTTGATATGGGAAAGCATGTAACCATGGAAACGTTCTTTGTACCCTATCTCAAGCCCTGGCTGCTTTATTTACCCTTTATAGAGTAGAACAAATAATCTACATACTTACTATTCACTTTTCTAGTAATTCTCCATTAAATAGCAAATATATGACTAAAACATCTCTTTACAAAGGTACTGTTTTAATCAGACAACTGTTACTAGCCTGACTTTATTTAGATTAAAAATGAATAACATTTAGAGTAGCCTTTCTTTTACCATAGTAATTATGTCTTTGGTTGATAGCAATGATTTTGATGTAATTTGTGTAGAATATATTTTTTCATTTGAATAAAATAGAAATAGACATAAACCAACAAATTAGCATTTTACTTCATTCCTAATATATAATATGATAAACATGTATAACTCTTATAGTTAATGTCTTATCCACTGCATTTGAATTTCTGAATATTGCAGTTTTTCCTTTCCAATGGAATAATTCTTGATAAGATACTTTTCCGAATAATTTTAGGTTTCCGCAGATTAAAAGTTAAAACACTTAACTAATCTTGTTAATTCTGCAGTGTTTTTGTTGTTGTTATTCCCAGTATCACTTAACTCTTAGGAATTGTCACCTTTCATTTGGTTATACCAGTCCTGTATTTATCATTAGAAATCTTGATCCCTAGAAGCTATTAAGCAAGTACAGCTACTTATTTGAAATATCCCTGAGATTGTAAGCTTATCCCTGATTGAACACTGCTCATATCTGAATTAAAAATAGCCTATCGTATTCATCTTCCCTCCATCAGTGCAGTGACTGTTACATTCTGTGTATTGTACACATACACATGTCATATAACAGTAGAACTAGAAATTCTCTGATCATCAGTGGTGCATTTGAATGACTTCTGGATGACTTAATTCAAAATTTGCAGTAATCTTCAGTGTTTTTGAAATAGTATGGAAATTTTAGTAGTGAAAATGAATATAGTGCATTGTAGACTCTTATAGTAATAATGGCATGTTAACAACTGGACAAAAAATGACTGTTAATGGAGTTTATGCATTTGAGGAAATTAAGTCATACACTGATTTTCTGGGGTACTCTTCTACTTGGCTACGTGCTTATTCTGCTGTGTACTTATTTACCCCTCTATTTTTTTGTATACATTCTCAAGTTTCTCTAAGTATTTTACTTTATTTTCTTTTCTACTTTGGATTAATTCTTGGAATTATCTTGCTTCTGAAGATCTCATCTTTTCTTTTCGGCACACATCTTCTAAAAATTTTAATTCCTTATTTTGCTGAATTCACGCACCTAGAATATTTCAATGACAATGGAATACCCATCTCTGACAAAACTAAACATAAAAGGGGGATACAAATGAACGGCCATTTTGTATCAGTATAGTCAAAACAGGATAGATATACAGATACATTCTCTTAATTCAATGAATAAAGTATTCTAATAGTGTTTGTGGGCAGGATATCATATCTACATCTTGTATAATGACTAACCACTAAGACAGCAATCTGCATTGTATTAATTATTGAAACTGTGCTAGTTGTTGGTTTTGAAACTGTCTCATTGCTATTTGTTTCTCAATAAAGTTATTTTTAAAAAATTTCAATTCCTGTGTATTAAGAACTCAGAACTTTTAAAAAAGGTAGGAATTACTGTTTTCAAATGTTGTTGCATATCTCTAACTACTTTCTTAGCAGTCCTTGTGCCTTTACATCTCAGTGAGAAGGATCTAGTTCTCTAGCATCAGGTTAGTGGAGATGTGGACAGAACCAAAACTACTAAAGCTATAGTGTGAAGAGAGAAGTGAAACGTGAAAGAAACTCCAGCAATAAGCATAAGCAAGAGTAGATTTTGGACCCCTGGGCTCTAGTCAGATTCCAATCCTGTGTCCAGTCCTGAATTACCATTGTGACATTTTTTCTTAAAGGGACAAACCAAACCCTATAATTTCACAATGAAAACCAACTCTTAAAAACAGAATTTAGGGGCTGGGGAGATAGCTCAGTAGAATAAGCGCTTGCCTGGCAAGTGCAAAGGCCTGAG
>NDGM011092628.1:0-12030 GCA_002564305.1 Octomys mimax
AAAAAGCATCTCTTTATAAAAACTTAAAGTGGAATTAAACTTCAGGGCTACCGGTAGAAGCTTTTTAGTTAATTGCCAATAGGATTTTCTATATATATACAGATATAGATATATATATTTGAAGGGCAGATAAATATTATATTGTAGGTATTACTGTAGTACTGCTTATATTTTAAAAAGTGATAGTTTTTTTATTTGTAATTTGTGTTTCTTTGGGTATAATTTACTTAAAGCAACTTAATTATGTAAAATAAAGGTGGTGATTTTTGCTATATTATGGAATTCTTTTAAAGACCATATTTCAATTTGAATTAAAGACAGCTATTTCAAATGGCACCTAAGAGACACTATGAATTTTATCTGGAATACCTTAAGACCCACATTGCACAATAAAACTATTCAGTACAAGTTCCTGTAAAGTCAAGCTCCTGAGTTATCTTTGAATTATGAAGTAAAGGAAAAGATTCAAGGAACCTCTTTGACAATCTTTGTGCATTCACAGTTTAGACACAAGAGATTCTAGTAATATTCAAGACATAAATAATCAAAACGATTTATAGAAATTATCATTAAGCAAAGACATAATTTCTATAAAACAATATAATTATATCCTTCACTTCTATAATATAATTTAGAATCGATTAAATCTCTCATTTGAGTAAAATATCAGAGAGATTCTAGTACTCATGTAATCTTAGAAAACAGGAACTTTATTTCATAATATTCAGAAACATTTTTCAAAAATAAAGTAGTTTTGCTTTTGTTTTTTATTTTAAATTTAATTTTGGAAAGTAAAAATGCAAGAACAAACATCTGAAACAGAGGCAGGGGAGATAGCTCAGTAGAATACGTCCTTGTTTGGCAAGTGCAAGGTCCTGAGTTCAATCCCTGGTACCACAAAAAAGAAAAAACAAAAAACAAAAACCCTGAAACAAAGACTGAAACAGGGTAACATACAATACATATGTTACAGATTTTTAAAACAAGCATAGTTGATATATTATCTATTTTCATCATCAAATATGTTGCTCAGATTAACAGATATATAAGAATGGACATGTGATTGCATATTACTGCTCGCTTTCATGAAACCTTAAATTATTGCTCTTTTTTTCTTTACCTTTAAAAAAAATTATTTTCAAGAGTATAGTAATAATTGATATGACACTGGAAAGGGCACACACGTAGAAGACCAAGATAACAAGTATCCAGGCATGATTTCCGTGTTACACAATGCTGTCCTTGATGCAGCTGCTTAGATTCCAGACATCAGCATACAGAGTTAGTAAAGGTGAAAATTCTACACATTAACTGGTATTTTCAAAAAACTTGTCTTTTTATTTTTAATTAATTTATTTTTTAATGCATTTGGTACAGGGCCTCACTACACAACTCAGACTCGTTGTGATCCTCCTGTTTTCAGCCTCCCTAGCACTGGGATTATAGGCGGGCACCTAACTCACTGGTCGGCTCAGCACGTTTGGGGGTGTGGCCAGGATGGGGTGTGGTGCCGAGGATTGAACCCAGTCTTTGAGTTTGCCTAAGCAGGCGCTTAGTCCACTGAGCTATCCTGCCAGACCAATAAGGTAGTTTTGAATTCATCTGGGGACGTTTGTTCAATAAACTGACTGGTGTGAATAGTATGAAAAGTATTTAGACCTATAATTTTAAACCAAAAGAAAAAAATTTGAAGATGAAAGACTATTTATGTTCAGGTTGGGATTCCTCCCTCTTCAAATCCATCTTTGAAGTCTTCAAGGAACATATCTCCACTATAGACCTGAGTGTGTCTTCCATAAAATCCTTCCCAAACCCTCCATAGAGTGCCTTCTGCTCCCAGGTTAGGCTTCTCTCTGCCTTCATCGCTCACGGGCTAAATGTGCCCTTTGCTGATTTACTTCCTTAGCTTTGCATAGCTTCTGTCCAACAGACAGGCATCTCCAGAAGAGCAGAAGGAGGGGAAAGGGATATTCACACTCAGTCTCTACCATCCTGGGAAGGTTTTCTTGCTGCCCCACCTCCTTCCTGCCTGAGTAGATCATTCTTCATTCTTCCCTGTAGTACACCTACTCTTCCATTCAGATCTTGCCAGTGCCAGTTATCAAAGAACATATCTCCACCTGTCTTAATCGGTCTCCTCTCTGGACAGAAGTATCTCATGAGTCATGGGCTAAGTTTTAGGCTTTGTTACCCAGGTCCCAGGCTGAACCTGGCTCCACTGTATGGGCCAAATGAGTGTATAATGAATGAATGACTATATCACATCTGATCTGCTGTATGGATATTGTGATAGTAAAGCATACTGTTGGTAGATCTGGGTGGCCATAGAGGCATGACTTTGGTCGCTATATCTAACCCTGCGCCCCTTCCTCTCTGGTTCTGTTGCCCTACTGAGCTTCTCAGCTACCACGAACTAAACAGCACTCCCCTGCCAACCCCTTCTCCATGTTGTTGCTGCCTTGGACTAGTAGATCACGGACTGAATCTCCTGAGGGTGTCAGGTATTTGGTCCCTGTGACAGGAAAGTGAATCATTATGACTATAGTTGGGAGTTCCAATAACGTCACTGCCAACCTTAATATTCATTTTAGGTAAAATAATATTATTGGTCTATATGAGAAAGTTGTACCTATGTTTTAGACAGTTGGGTTCTGTTCTCATATAAATCAAAAGTCACTTAACAGTCCACTTTTTTATGTGTGAAATGGATGTAATCATATGTGAACCTCAGGGACGTCACAGAGCTTCCAATGAAATCTATATGTGAAGCACTTAGCTCATTTCCTCACTCAAGATAAATGTTCAGAAAATTACAGCTATTTTTAGAGTAGTATGTTAAAATACTGTCATAATGAGATTGACATAATCTGCATCCCTTCATATATTTTTGGGAAATATATTCTCAAGGTGAAAACTACATATCTCTTAGAAATGAAAAGAAAAAATTACTGCATTTTCCAAAGAATTCAAAGAATATCCCTCTGTTCTTAACTGAGTAGTAGACAGATCACTTTCCTCTCCTTTTCTCTTTCTCTCTTTCCCTCTACCTACTTCATTTTGGAGAACAGAGATGTAGCCTAAGAAAATGAACTAAAAATTCATGTTCTTATTCTCTAGAAGATTAAATTCAAGTCTTAGTCTCAAGTTGGTAAGTTGCTTAAGAGAAAGGATTCCAGTGTGCAATGTCTGTGTTCTCAACACCGATTACCACATTCCAAGCAAGGACAGCACAGCGCTCAATAGCTACAGCAACATATAACCAATTAGCCACACTTTTTGTCTAGGAAAACTTAAAATTTGCTTAACTAATATCGACAGAACCATGCATTTGGCATTTCAACTAAAATTCTCTTTAGGGACAGAAGGAGGGGTATGTGCATCTGTATGAATATTAAAAATTATTAAAAGTGCTAGGAGGTCACGAGTCAAATTAAACATTCTAGTACTGTAAAACCAGAGAAGAAAGAGTTGGTAAAGTTGACAGGTAATTTAAGAGCCTACAAAAACAGCAGGCATTCCATGAAGGAAACTGATAGCACGCGTTGTACACAGTGGGGTGGGTGGTGCTGGGGTGGTGCTGGTCCTTCATTGGTACAACCACCAATTAAAATGATGCTGTCAGGGCCTGGGAGACAGCTCAGTAGAATAAGCACTTGCCTCGCAAGCACAGGGTCCTGAGTTCAACCCCTGGTTCCGCAAAACAAGACAAAACAAAACAAAACAAAAAATTGATGTTGTCACTCAGCCAGGCCTTCAGAACTAGATCAGGTTTAACTGAAAATATAACACTGTTGGAGACTTTAGGACCCTATACTTACAAGAATCTTCTATAGGATGTCAGGCTCCTAGTTAGAAGACACTTTAGTGTTCTTCTAAAATGCTAGGTAATAAGTCATAATAATGGTTTGATGAAACTTTGAATAAGATGTTAACATATATAGTCCCTCTAATATAGTTTGGATCTAGAAATTTCCAAAGGCCCAGATAGTAAACACTTAGTGCCTACATGGTTCCACTGCAAGGTGGTAGTCCTTACATGGTCCTTAGGGAGGTCCTTCAGTCATGGTATTCACACTTTTATTGGGGCTGGTGGAACCTAGTCCCTACACACTTTTTTGCTTCCAAGTGATGAGGTGAGTGGATATGCCTTGCCATCCATTCTTACCATCATGTGCTGCTTTCCTCAGGCCTGAAGAAAGGGTGCCAGAGACCATGGGCTGGAACCTTTAAGACTATGAGCTGAATTAAAACTGTTCTCATCAGAAAGTGATTATCTTAAGTATTTTGCTTATGAGTGAAAGAAAGCTGACTACATGACAATGCACCCATGGCACTAAGAAAAGAGGACTTGCCAAGTTGCTTTAGAAAGTGGCAAGAATGATGGAGTGATTTCAAAGTGAGGAGGAGCATTTGGATGGGAATTCATGGCACTATCTCTTACTGTAATCAATTTTTAAGATTTAAAATTATATTTCATCATAACTCATATATAGTCACATACAAATAGACATAGAGGGGCCAGGGAGATGGCTTAGTGGAATAAGCACTTCCCTGCCAAGCTGAAGGGCCTGAGTTCAATTCCCAGTTCTTCAAAAAAAAAAAANAACAAAAACAAAAACAAATACACATAGAGAGAAGACAGGCACACACATATATGTACATATATACACACCATGTAAGTATATGTAACCCATAATAAAACAGGATGGAATCTCTCTCTGCTCAAGGTAAAAATCACACACACACACACATACACACACCTCAAAGAGGGGAAAATATAGATGGAAATTTTAGAAACAAATGTGTTTTTCCTAATAATTATTCTAAGAATTAAGCTAGTTTATTGGGGCTTTCAGTTTAGGTTTGTTTTTGTTTTAGATTAAAAATCTGCTGTACAGGGCCAGCGAGATAGCTCAGTGGATTAGCACTTGTTTTGGCAAGTGCTGGAGCCAGGGTTCAATCCCAGTCCTGCACGCCACGCCAGTCACGCCCCTGGGGCAAGCTGAGCCAGCCACTGAGACTGGGTGTGGTTGGCTCACGCTTGTAATCCCAGTGCAGGGGAGGCTATGAGTCCGAGCTACGCAGTGAGACCCTGTATCAAATGTATTTAAAAAAAAAAAAATCTTCTGGGCAATCTCCAACATGTAATTCCTCTATGTAATGATCTTACAAGGAGAGGAGGAAATGAAATAAAGGCAAATGCATAAGGCTTCCCTGTGTTGGGCAATTCCCTTCCAAATGGTGGTATGATGATATCATTCCTCAAGGACAGAGACAAATGCCCTACCTAGTGGGCATTTGTCTGCAATCAACACATGAAGAATAAACCTGTGGCACACAGAATAACAATTTTATTTGCCCAACAAGTCTCCTTAATGAAAATAAACTATTGATTCAATGGTAATAAATCTCCAGTCTGCTGACTAGGCTTCTCCAATAATATATCAGTGAGAAGTTCCTGTTACCGAGGTAAAAGGCTAAGAGACAGGGAACCACAAAGAACACGAGTAGAATCTCTTTTCTTCTCTCAACACAGATTATTAGTCTAAAATTTTCATATTTGTACAGGATTTAATAGATTAAGTTTTGTCAAGTGAGTAGATAGAGCAAATGTAGCTAAGTTACATTAAAACATTCTTTAAATGATTATGATGGAGTTTGTCTAAGGTGACCCTATTCTTAGGTTATGATCATTAGCAAACATTTGGAGACAAAATCTTGCTCGTGAAAGCTAAGCTGGTGGAGAAACTCTCTGGCAGGGGCCATTGGAACCTCCTGAGGAGGAAGAACAAAGGAATTTTAGCAGCTGTCTCCAGGGATTCCAGAGAACTATGGATTTGTCTGTCACTGTCCTATGCTTCTTGTTACCTTTTTGTACTTCCCTTGTCACTGGCTACATTTTACCTCAATTTATGAAAGTCATGTGGTATAACTAGAAAAAGCTGCTAATGCCCGAGCTTCATAGTGGGTGATTCCGGCTCAAATGGCTAAGCAGTGTTGTAATCATAGTAGGCTCTCATTAGGTGCCAGCTAAAATCGGTTATCAGCGTGCCATGAATCAAAGCAGGCCCATCACCTTTAGGTCTCTGCCACCCGGAGTCTGTACCACTTGTGTCTCTGAGCATTTTAATGGAGCATCAAGCCATTTCCAACTGCTCATGCTGGGAATTTTGCAGTTTTTCACAGCTCAGTTTGATGGAGTTCTATGAGTCCCGTTACATTCAGTAAACTTGCCTCAACAAGCTAAGCGAAAATGCCAAAAATTAGCACTCCTACTGTTCAAGGGAGTGTATTTTGTCTTTCTATAACTGCCTCAATTCCAGCACTTAGCAGGGAGACATTTAAATTTTTATTGTAGTCCTATCTATCAGAAAAAGGAGGAATTCACAAGTTGGACACTAAACAATCACAGATGGAAGATTTGAAGTAAGATCACACATTTTATGCTGAAGTCTAACACAGCTATCAATAAGCACAGACTGACACTTAGGACACAGTTCATCTAACTTTCCTGGTGGCTTTGTGGAAGAATGCAAGCTATTCATTAAAGAATGTCCCATGGAATTTTCAAATGTCAAAATACAATATAATCATATTGAGAAAATCCTTCAAATTTAGTAATGGAAATTTCATCTTACTGCTGAGAGAGAAAATTGCCAGTTTGTAATTGCGCTCTTTCTCCACAGGTATCACTCATTACAGGAACTGGAATAGCACCATGATAATGACATTCCTAAACAAGAAAGCAGTAGAAGCATATGTCCACGGAACACATGACTCACATTATAAACCAAGCACAGTTTGTTCCTTAGTGACATGATTTGAGTAAACTTATTTACACATACATTTAATTGCAAAGCCATTACATACAACCGATTTAGAAGAGCAGAAAAGGCCTCTGACTTAAGCTTCCCGTATGGATAACGACATGCTTTAAGAACTCCTCAAAGACACCTAGAGCAACTCTATTACACTTCGCCTTTTTTTTCTTTAGGGAAGTCAAAATCCAGTCCCTTGGCCATGCATTAATAGCTGAGCTCAAAATACCCCATAAGGTCTTTCTTTTCTTCTGTCACTTCCTTTTCCTTTCCCTTCTCTTCCTCCTTCTCCTTCCCTTCTCCATCTCACCCCTTAACTTATACAGAATACAGAACACAACCAAGAGCTTGCTTCAATCTCTAGTCCTGATTGCAGTTATCAAATCAGCGCTGGCATTACCTAGACGCGTCGTTGGTTTTCTCATATTTTTATTCCTGGAGATATGTATTTCATACCTTCTCTTTTCTCAGTTACATTCCTTGCTTCCTCAGGTGATGGCCTCATTGAGTCATTAAAGAATTTCCCCCTCGGAAACTACACTTACACCTCACTGCACCTGTATCCACTTCCTTTCTCTTCCGGGGAAGAGCGCCTCTTTATGTAAATATCAATCTTCTCACTTGCGTTATGAAACTGCCGTGGCTGTAGAGATCATGCCTTTTCTTCTCTTTTATATTGGTCTTGCTGTCAGCACAGAACCACGCCCTTTGAATAATTCTAACTGAATATTAACATGTACTTGTATTTCATAAGGAAATAAGACTCCTGACCCCTATCCCACTCCAACTACTCTCTGTATACAGCTGCTTTTGTAGAGAACAAGATCTGTTTACAAAAGTGCTACCTGACTTTCACTCTTACGCCTGTTCTGCTTCTATGTTTATTATCCCCTAAAATTATGCTTGCCTGTTCACTTCTTTTTGTCATTTAACTTAGCATTTACTCCTTTTCTGAAATAGTGTGCTTGGTTTTCATGCTGTTACACTCTCATTTAGCCTTCCTTTTTTCCTTTGGTCCTTACCATCTCCTTTACTGACTTCTCTCTGGACATTACTATATTTTGGGGGCCTACCTTGGGAATTTCTTCTTCTTGGGATACAATTATCAACCCCAGTAGCAGACTTTATAAGTATGATGGTTCCATGAGCATTCATATATTCAAGTCTTCCAAATTTATTTCTCAAACTTTGATAGTTATTGAGTTCAACTGTTTGCATTTTATTTAGGTATTTAAAACATGAAGGTGACAAGTCTGAAATGAGACTCCTCATTTTCATTCTTATCCTAATTCTCTAACATTACTTTTTGAATCATAAAGTAGTAATATCAAACTTTGGTTGCAAGGCCAAAACTTTTGAACTCATTCTTTGATTACTCTTTAGTCATAAATATCAAGTCCTTTATCAAGACTTCCTGACCTACTCTGTCTCACTGCTTTGCGTCTTTCCCTCTCCACTGTCACCTTCACAGGTCTTCTGATCCACTTCTCCAACCTCCTCATCAGCATTCTGTGTTCTTTCTTGTCCTAATCTAATCTTAAAAAGTAACAAAAGTTACCCTCAGTAAACACACTATGGGACCTTTAAATAGTCCTCGTTCAGCCTATGCGAATGTGTACTGGGGTGTCTACCTCTTCCTCTTTACCAGGACCTGTTTTATCTTTTCTGAGGTGACAGCAGCTTAACTTGCCAAGCACACGTCTACCCATTTTTCCTTAGCACTACATCACCGTCACACAGTCCTTCCATTTTGCTGTACGCTCCAACGTTCTCCTTCTCAGGATCTTTGAGCGTTTTGTTTACTAGTCTTCAAAATTTCTTTTCTGTAGTCTTATAAAACAGTTTCAAATATTTGAGGACACATCTTATAATCATTTTGGTATTCTCTATTATAAGAATGTTTTCTTTCATCAGTGTCAGTTATCTGCAGATTTTTTAAAAATTATTTATTTATTTGTTTGTTACAGGGTCTCGGCCTCCTATCTCAGCCTCCCAGCTCTGATTACAGGTGTGCGCTACCACACCTGATTTCGATGGTTGGCACCGCAATTCCCAGGTTTCCGGGGCTGGCAAGGCATATGGCACCCAGGATTGAACCTGGGTCCTTGGGCTTGCCAGGCAGGTTCTTAGACTGCTGAGCTATCTCCCTAGCCCCCAATTTTTTAAAAACTCATACTATTTTGTATTTGTTGCTTCTAACAGAATATAAGTTCTCTGAGAGCAGGCACTGCTTATATCCTGCCCATGGCACTATCTTCAGCATTTAGTGCAGTATCTGAAACAATTTCTGATCTAAAAGTTATGCATACTGACCAACTATTTGAATAACTATTTGAACCTTTTAGCAAAAGTTCTAAAAGTTTCCAAATGCTTTAAAGAACAGTCGTTTTTAAAAGATTGGTGTAATGAAAGAAACCTTTAAACACTGTGTATGTGTGTGCCTGTGTGTATGTAGGTGTAGGAATGTAAGATATGTGTGTGCACATATTGAAAGATATGTGCATGTATGCACATACACAAATGAAAAGAACATCCTCACAGAGTTGTGCTGTCTAGATGGTACAAAGTACTTTAATGTTAGGCCAGGGATCTAGCTCACTTGCACAAGTGCCTGCCAGACAGGTGCAAGATGCTGAATTCGAGTTCCAGTATTAAAATGAAACAATAATGTCACAAACATTGCAGGTACTTTCACATAAAACTATGCATGTATATTTTAAAGTGTTAAATTCTTAAAAGGAAAGCAATTGAATGTGATAGATATTAGGAAATATCTATAACATGTTAGTTCAATACAGTTGTAACATCCGCTTTTATGGAACATTTATAAATACATGAAAATATTTTTCTGTATTTCCAAAATATATATGGAAACAAATGTAATGTTTTAAATACAAGGTATTACTGACAGTACTAGTATGTGGAAATATAACTAATTTAAATATAAGTCTCTGGGAGTTAAACTTTACTTTTGTTTTGGAACTACGGTTTGTATATTTCTGAATCCAAAGTAACATGAAATCTACATAAGATGTAAGTTGGAAAATGATATTTCAAAATCATCCCAGTTTTAATAGTAATAAACAAATGCATGTGGAAGCCAAGTAGTATCTTTTTAAGGCATCTTGCAATTTCAATGGAACGGTGGAAATTAGACTACCAGCGCTTTTGAAATCTGAGTTATTAAAATAAAAGAATTTTAAAAAGACTATAAAAAACACGAAGTAATTCTATTTGTAAACATATCCATATGTGCTAAAAAATGACAGGAAGCTACGCCATTTTGTTTTTCTATCATTCTCTATACAAAAGATAACAGTAACACAAAACTTTCAGTGGGAGTAATCAACTTTTAAAGTCAAAATGGTTTATTTTCACATTCTAAAATACTCTTCCATAAGAAAAGCAGCACACTACTCTGAAAGAACTTCTTTTTAAGTGGAAAGAGATAAATTTAAAATGGGTGAAGGAGAAAAAAGAGAGACTTCTGAAGTCTGATTTTATTACCTCAGAGTTATCTGTATATAATGGCTCTTCATATACCTTGTTACTCAGTTCTCTTCATTTTCATTTTTTTAAATTCTGCATTACAGAAGGAAGAAATGGGTCATGAAATGAGTTTAATTTACACAGATGAATATAATTGATTCCATATTTTTCTGGATATTTTAATTTATACGTGTTAGCATCTAACATCATGAGGAATATATATGTTTTATGATGACAAAATGAGTTTTCAGTTTTCTTAATTACTGGGCTATATGGTATAGTAGTGAAATCTTGATGATTCTGTTGATTTAACTTTGCTACTTCAGGTTTTTTTTAATGAGAAATTTGAAGTATTTATGTTTTGAAATATTCCCAGAGAATTATATATGCAGCTTTAAAATTTCAAATCAAAGGAAGGTGTACTCATTTAAAAAGTACTATAATAATGCTATAATCCTCAAAGGAAGAAGAAAATGGCAAATGAGAAAGCAAAGCTTCTGTTCCAAGAATAATTCCTACTTTAGTTCAAACGTTTTCCTAAGAAGTAAAATATGAACATGATGAGAGTAGAAGTGATTCAGGTCACCCTGTGTCTGAATCTATATAGGATGAAACTAAAGAGGACAAAGTCAAGCCACGGGGGGACAAAACAGGGTCCTTGGACTGGCAGTAAGCTACGGACAAAAGGATTATAGTCTGTGTAAGAAAAACAAAAAGTAATTTTCAAATGTTTCTTAAAGTTTAGTTAAGAGACTTAATTTATTTAAGTACAAAACTACTTGGCATTAATTGTCCACTGTAACTTTCTCCTTACTATTGTGTAGTTTAGTGTAGTTACTAAAAGCTTTGTGAAAAGCCAGATGTCGTCTCACAAAAAAACATACTGATAATACTTTTGTACAATTTTAATAAAATTCACATTAAATAATAATTTGATTTAATTTTTGAATTTATGATTAAATTTTCTTTATTTTTAGTTGGCTGATTATAAAAATTACAATCTACCTTGTTCACCTATTTTTAAATAAGATACATGTCTAATATTAGTAATTTCATTTGAACTTAAATAATTAAAAATGTTTATATATGGTTATATTTTTAAAAATTAAACATCTAGTTTCTTTTCTTTTCAGAACTCAAAGGAGTCTTTATTCTGAAATTTTGTAAAGCGGTAATTTTTGTGTCAGACTTAGTAGTGCAGCACTGATATTGGTAATTTTTTCCTAAAAGTACCGTCACTACACACACAGAAGAGAACTTATTTGCCTACTCACATTCTTTATACTTTATATTTAAAGTCTCATGATAACACTTAGCTCCACGCTTCCTGCCTCACCCGCTTGGACTAGAAAAGGACGCCCTTCCATAATAACCAGACACTCCCTAGAAAGCTGGGCAACACTTAGAATTGCTGCTGTTGCTATTGTTAGGTGGCATCTTGCTGTGGCCCAGACTCACCTCAAGCTTGAATTCTCCTGCTCAGCCTCCTGAGTAGCTGGGATTATCAATGCCAACCACCATTCTTAGCCAATACACATCCTTATCTTTAGCTTTCACTCCTCTTGTTTTTTTGCTTTATCTGAACACAATTAACACATGTTCCCTGAGGTCTTTCTGTATGTGAGCAAGTACAGTTCAACTGATACTTATTTTGAACCATATAATACATTTATCCAATGATTATAAATAATAAAGATATTTTTACATATTATCAATATTCATA
>NDGM011092630.1:0-28248 GCA_002564305.1 Octomys mimax
ATAATCCCAGCTCTTGGGAGGCTGTAAACAGGCGGATCACTATGAGTCCAATCTAGTAGTGAGCCCCTGAACAACATGTAGACCCTTCCCTAAAATACAGAGGAAAAAATGAGATTATCCCAGTATAACAGTTTAATAAACCTATCAAAAAACAATACAGTAAAATTGTTATCAAAATGTACAGTGATTTCATATAAATTAAAAATTTACTTATCAACTCATCTAAAGTACAAAGTTAATCACTTTACATTTTCTGAGCAAACACTCCACTTGAAAAACACAACAACAGTCAGCCAAATAGTTCAGTGGATTAAAGCACCTGCAAGCAGGGGCAGGGGCAAGGGATTTGATCCCCAGGCCTGCCTTGAGGGCCCCGCCCCCGGGGCGTGCTGAGACAGCACTTGAGACTGGGTGTGGTGGCCCATACCTGTAATTGTAATCCCAGCTCTTGGGAGGTTTTAAACAGGTGGATCACTATGAGTCCAATCTAGTAGCGAAACCCTAAACACCCCGTAGACCCTTCCCTAAAACACACAAAAAAAGAAAGGATGGTCTGTGTACATTTTCCAGGAAAGAGCATGCACATGACTGATTGTACCTGCAGAACTACAAGCAAGTTTCTCTGTACTCTCAGGAGTAGATTTGTCTGGGACTATAAATTTGAGCTCACTCTTGCAGGTAAACATACTCTTATTCTTCATCCAGGTGTAGGCTAGCATTTCTACTTAATTATGCTGAAAGTCTACTTTCCAGCTTGGAATCAAAACAGAGGCTGAATATACTTCCTTGGTCCAGTTAATTATTAATTGTATAGTTCAGTGTTATCAGAGTAAATTCTGGAGGGCAACAACAACATTGTGGTTCAGAATGCACAATGTGAACCAAAATAGGAGGCACATAAAGGTTCTTAATGAATACCTGTAGTATGAATGAAGGGAGGCACAAGGGCCATGAGCACTCCTGATGTTTCTTAATTGCCACGGGCTTTGCTACCCTTCCTCTCTCTCCTTGATACCCCTTTAAATTCTGAGCTTATCTGAGCACTCCTGATATAGTTACACTTTTATTTAGCTCCTTTTCTTTCTCAGCAGGATTATTCTCAATTATGTAGTCAAAATTACAATTTTAGAGCATCTCATTTTTTGTGAGCTATATTTCTTCTTTATAATCTCCGTACATGGAATTATAAATCAGGCAACATTCATGCTTAATTGGTATTTTCAGTGTAAATTTTGTTTCTTCCTCCATTCTTTGTGTTTCAGCTTCAAAACATTTAGCCTCCTAACACCAGAGAAGATAAAAATAATAATACAAAGTTATTCTTTTGCATCTGTAAAGCTTTCATATATCAGTTGAAATACTCCAGCTCCTAAAATTAATCTGTAGCATGATTTAAAATCTTAATACTTATTAAACACTAAGCATGAGAACAAAAATTATACTTGAGGTACCTAAATACTAAACCTAAAATATATATTAACTTTCCAAAGAAGGAATATTATACCTGATCTTTTAAAACCAAAGTCAGCAATTTAAATTATAATAATGTCAAATTCAAAAAGCAAGGGTTCTAGAAATCTTAAACTTCTAAGATGGGTGCAGTATCAAGTTCTATGCCTCCAACGTTTCTGCCTGTGAGCCAAGGAGCAGGAAGTTGATCAGTTCTGAAAAGTGTGTAAAAATAGAACTCTCCAAGAGGAACTAGTCATTCACAACACAGTCATGCAACCTATTCAACAGGAGAGAGCTGGTGAGATAGCTGTGTTGACTAAGTGCCTGCCTAGCAAGCGCAAGGACCCTGTTTCCACATCCCCATACAGCCTGCCCTGCTGTCCTGGAACCCCAGGTGCGATGTCCCACCCAGAAACCAAGTGTGGTGGTGCACACCTCTAATCCCAGGGCTGGGGAGGCTGAGACAGGAGCATCACTATGAGTCTGAACTGTGCAGTGGGGCCCTATGTCAGATAAATAAAAGTCAAAGTGAATAAGAGAAGAAGAAAAAAAGCAACTAAAGAACGAAACTTGCTAGGTGTCTCTCTGATTGCCAAAGCAACAGGCATAGTCAAGAAACAAGGTACACAGTATCAGAAGCAAGTGACAAGCTGGGTAGAGGCTGAGCACAACCAGAAGGAAGCAGGGGAGGTTGAACACATAGTTATAAGCAGATAACAGGAAAAAAGAGAGACAGCTGTAAAGACAGCCCTTTGCTGTTCTTGAGGACATCGAGAAATCACAGCTTGGGACAATAATTCATGTCCTTAATGATTGCTCTGTGCTTCTAAGGAACATTGAACCCCAACCAAATATATCCTCTAATAACAACTGGAACATGCACTGTTAAAGAAAACATGCTCTGCTTTTTACTGTCCCCCATCTTTAGAAATTGCAGCAGGTAGGTAAATAGATCCATAGCATAACTTGCTGAGAAAAATATTAAAGTTGCCCTTTTATTATAGGGCAAAATTTTTAACAAAATCCTATAGTAAAGTGCACTGCTACAAAAATTTTGAAACATTCTTTATACCAATTAGCATCACTTTCAAGTAAAAAACAACTCCTATCTCACTGAAATAGTCAGCTGAGCATGAAATTTCATCATACAGAATAAAGTTCCATTTAGAACTTTGAATCCTTCACAAAATCAGTTTCTTACAAGCTTCAGTTTGTTTCATGAGTAATTGATCACATATTATATTAACCACAAGTTAGGTAATTCCGACTTTTTTTTAATGTATTTGGTACAGGGTCTCACTACGCAGCTTGGACTCAAAGTGATCCTCCTGTTTTCAGCTTCCCCCAGCAATGGGATTATAGGTGTGTACCACCATGTGCAGCCTGTGGTGCCAGAGATCAAACCCTGGTCCTGGCACTTGCCTACATAGGCACTTAGTCCACTGAGCTAACTCAGTAGCCCTGTAATTCTGATGTTAAATCAGCCATCTTTCATTGAAGCTCAAGTTCTCTCTCCTGGTTACACAATCAGGAAATCTTTTTAAAAATATGAACTGATAAGAAGTTAAAGAGATAGGTTTTTTTTTTCATCCAAAAAGTACAGAGAATCACTTCTGTCTCATCCAAGTATATTTAGAGTATCAGCAGCTCAAACTGACATGATTGACACAACTGGATAACATGCAAAACAGACTCAGGGCGAAAGAAAATCATTGTCATAAGCAGTTTGTGATCCAATTTTTCTCCCTCTGTAAAGCAGGTAAAAGAATGCTCCAAGACATCACACATAGTCATTTACATACAGTATCATTTTATGGAATTTTTCAAGGTGTTAATTAAAAGTTTTAATGAATGTTAATCATCTGTCAATTTCATTGGCAATCTCTGTTCAACCATATGTTTCTCTTTTACACCTGTGAGTTTTTTAAAAACCATTACTTTAAATTGTTTTACTTCTTTAACATGATATTTGTATTAATATTTAGGAAACAAAACTTCTAGAGTCTATACTGCAATTTTCTGTGGTTCTTTTATGTATCTCCTAACTACTTTAAGTAAGGTATGATTATGTAGGATTTATCATTATACTTCCAAAAGATGATCTAAAAACATTTATTCTTTTGTCAAAATCTTTAATCAAGTTACATGTCCAAGAATTAACACTGAGCTGGAAAATCAGCAAAGGCATTGCATTCCCAAAACCTACAAATGGAAATCTATCTCATTGAATCATCATGTGACATTAATCATCTTTCTTATACTTAATCGCCCATTCACTCAAAAAATATATACTATGATCCTTTTGAAGTTTTGAACGTACAGAAATGAAGAGAATAGCCAAACATTTCTCTTTTTAGTGCACTTACATTATATTTGAGAGGGACAAGAAAAATAAACAACAAATCAACAAATCAATATCAAAAGAAAAAGGAGCCAGAGAGGGTGAGGGAGAAGAACAAGGAAGAGTGAGAAAGATAGTGAAATTTTAGATTGAGTAGCACGTGAAGAACTCACAAAGAAAATGTATTTGAGCCAAGGTCCACATAAGAAGAGCAAACCATACAGATATCTGGAGCAAGGGGGCCACTTACACAGGGATCATCAGGTGCCAAAGTTGGGGAGGGAAAAACTAAAAAGGATTTGGCAAACATCAGTACTGGATGGAGCAGACTAAGAAAAAACAAAACAAAAACTGTATTAGGAACTGAATTCTAGCAGGCATGGGAAGAACAACTTGTTAAAACCTTGTAAGTAGCTGTAATAATTTGGCTATTGATCCATGAGAGAAATGGAACCCTCTGAAGATTTGAAGAGAAGGGTGATATGATCCGTGTATACTTTAGCAAGATTTCTCCAGAAATGCACATCCAGAGTCCACCAAAAGCAACACAGCAAGGATTGCACCAAGACATACAATAATCAGACTGACAAAAGTCAAAGATAAACAGAGTTCTGAAAATAGTAAAAGTGACTTGTCATGTATAAAAGAACTGGCATACAACTGCCACGAGGGGGTCAGCAGAAACCTTGTAGTCTTGGAAAGAATGAGACAATATGTGCAAACCACTAAAAAAAAAATATTATTCTCGGCCTACCAAGAATAATATACCTGCCAAAATTATGCTTCAGAAATGAAGGAAAGATAAAGTCTACTAAAATTGAGAGAGTTTGTCCCTACTAAACCTGCTTTACAAGATATGCTTAAGAAAATTTATTTATATTAAAACTAACACACACTAAACGTTAATGTGAAAACATATAAACGTATAAATTCAACAAAGAACAATAAATATAGAAAGATATACATGTAAATATAACATTGAAGTGGTATCGCATAAGTTATTTTTAATTCTATTATTAAAATTAAGAGATAAAAATTTGTTGTGGGGGGATTATACTGCATTTGTTTTCAAATTTAAATTGTTATCAATTTAAAATAGAAGGTTGGGGCTGGCCAGATAGCTCAGCGGTCTAGAGCACCTGCTTAGGCAGAGCACAGCAGCCAGGGTTCAATCCCGGGCATGCCAGCCCCACCCTCAGGGTGTGCTGAGATGGTGATTGAGACTGGATGTGGTGGCATGCACCTATAATCCCAGCGCTTGAGAGGCTGAAAACAGGAAGATGACTATGAGTCCAATCTACATAGTGACTCCCTGTAGACCCTGTACCAAACACATATAAAATAGGTTATAATTACTTGTACAAGAAATTTTATGCAAGCTTTAAGCTAGCCACAAAGGAAATAACATATAGTAGATATATAAAAAGTAAAAGAACAAAGCAAATAACTTCATAAAATAACCAGGTTAAAAAAGAATACAAAAATGAAAGACAAGAAAAAATGAGAGTAAAAAACCACTTGTTAGAAACATAGAAAACAAAAGCACCAATAAATCCATCCTTATTAATGATTACTTTAAATGTAAATTGATTTCATTCACCCGTTAAAAGGCATAGAGTAGCTGGATTGATTTTTAAAAAAAAAACAAATCAGTGGTATATTCTTTATAAGACATTCACTGAAAAATAAAGAAATACACAGGCTGAAAGAGAAAAGATAGAAGGTGATACTTTGTACCAATGGTAACCAAAAGAAATCAGAGTGAGTGTCAGACTTTTAATCTAAAACTATAGCTAAAGATAAAGAAGGTCATAAAAGAGTGATCAAAAGGTTAATTCAACAAGCCCCAAACACAAGAGCACCTAAGTAGCGAAAGCAAATACTGAGAGCTTGAAGGAAGAATTGACAGTTACACAACAAATAAGAGTAGGAGATTTCACCATCCCATGTCCTCATACATTCTGGGCATTCTGTACAAAATAACATAGATTGGGCAATTTATAAAGAACAAAGATTTATTTCTCACAATTTTAGAGGTTACGAGGCCCAAGATTGAGGAGTCAAAATCTGCCAAGGGTGTTCCTGTTACCTCATCCCATACTGGAAGGTAGAAGTGCAAAAGAAAGTGACAGTGAGTAGAAGAAAGAAAAAGGGGCTGAATTTGTGTGTTTACCCGGAGCTAACTCCCACAGTACCTACCCTACTCCTGCGATAACAGTATTTATCCATTCAGGAGGTCAGACTCTTCAAGACCTGGTCATCTCTTAAAGGTCCCACCTCTCGTTTGTGTTGCACCAGGGATTAAGGTATTAATACATGGACTTTGTCACTGGGATACATTTAAATAAAGTCACTCTCACAGAAAATCAATGAAGAAAACAGTTGACTTGAAAAACACGATAGGCCAACTGGATCTAACAGATAATTAGAGAATTTTCTACCCAATGACATTAAAAAAAAATCAACATGAACACAAAAGGAATCTTAATAAGTTTAAGAAAATCAAAATGACTTAGAGTATCATTTTTGTTATCATGGAATTAAACTAGAATCAATAAAAGCAAGAAAATGGGAAAATTCACAGATATGTGGAACATAAACAATGCATTCTTGGACGAATGAGAAAACCACAGAGGTAAAAAGTTTCTGGGGACATCTTTCTAAAACCTACAGGATGAAGCAGGACTACTCACATGGAAGTTAATAGTGATTAATAACCTAATTGATACCTAAATAGAAGAAATACTCTAAATATATAATCTAAATAATACCCCAATCAACCACAAAATAAAAGTCAAAGTTAGCAAAAGAAAGGAAATAAACACACGTTAATGTACACTAAATCAAAGAATTATCTATATCTCAAAAAAATCTATAAATCTGAATCCATTTTTTCAAAGCGTGAATTTAATAAACTTAACTAGGTGAAAAAAAGAGAAGAGTCAAAGAATAACTGAAATAAATAGAAACATGGATGTCTTGAAAAATAAAGGATCTTTAGATATTATTATTATAAACTAAATGCCAACTATTGCATAACCTAGAAAAATGGGTAAATTCCAAAAAATATAAAATCAACAAGGTTAAATTACAGAGAAATAGAATGTCTCAGTGGTCCTATAACTAGGATGGAAGCTAAATCAAAAATAAAATGCAACCAAGAAAATCTTAGGACATAATGGCTTTCTTGGTGAATTCTACCAAATACTTAAAAAATTAATGCCAATCTTTCTCAAACCTTTACAAAAAACTGGAGAGAAAGAGTACACTTCTTAACTCTTTTTATGAAGGAATTTTATTATCTCAATCTCAAAGACAGATAAAGAAACCTCCAAGAAAGCTGTAAGCCAATGTTCTTTTTTTTTTTCTTCTTTCTTTCTTTCCTTATTCTTTTCTTTTCTTTTTTTTTTTTTTTTTTATGCATTTGGTAAAGGGCCTTACTATGCAGCTTGGACTCTGAGTGATCCTCCTGTTTTCAGCCTCCCCAGCACTTGGATTACAGGTGTGCATCACCAGGCCTGGACTCAGTGGCTGGCTCAGCACACCTGGGGGTGGGATCAGCGCTGCTTGTGGTGCCAGGGATCGAACCCCTTTCCCTGCTCTTGCCTAAGCAGGTGCTTAGTCCACTGAACTATCTTGCCAGCCCAAGGCCAACATTCTTAATAAAAATAGATGCAAAGCCCTCAACAATAAATAAGTATGAATTCAACAACTTACTTAAATGACTGTACCTCATGACCAAGTGAGGTTTTTATCTCTGAAATGCAAGAATAAATATATTCAAAGCAATTAATATGATACATGCCCTGAAAGAATGAAAGTTAAAAATTATGACAACATCTTATATTTACAGAAAAAGCATTTGACAAAATTCACTGCCTTTCATGATAAAAAACACAACAAAATAGGAAAAGTATCTGTATACAGCAAAGGCTTGTCACTGGAGCACATTGCAACAAAAAATATAAAAAGTTCATGATTACTTATATTCAAAATTGAAACACTGAGAGATTTTCCTCTAAGTTGCTGTTCTAGATGCCTTCTTGTTACTGTGACAAAATACTAGACACCAACAAGTTAAAGAACAAAAGGTTTAAGTTAGCTCTCGTACTGTAGAGCTTCTCAACAATCAGCTGGTTCCAAGGCAGGGTAGTGTGGCAGAGGAGCAGGGCAAGGAGAAGCAGCTCACAGAATGGCAAGCAGGAAGGGGCAGCCCTCCTTCTGCTTTCCAATTTTATTCCATCCAGGCTACAAGCCTATTGGTTGGTGCCACCACACACAGGGTGGGTCTTCCCTGATCAATAAATCCATTATTCACACTCAGAACTGATCACATACTCACGATACAGTATCACACACCCCTGATCCAGTCACCTTCCAAAAGCCCCACCAAAGAGCATGCGAGGTTTCAGGGGGTCACATAACACTTGCCTAGTCTCATCACTTGCATTCACCGTAGTGCTGCCAGGCCTAGCCAGCCCGACCAGTCAGCACAAGAAATGAAGAGCATCATAATTAGAAAAAGGAAGTCATCCTGCTTAGAAATGACATGGTATTATATAAACAAAACATTAAAGTCTGCATTTTTTTTAAAAAACCTGTTAAAACTAATAAATTAACATGAAAAACTGGTTGCATAGCTGTATACTAACAATGAACTATAGGGACAGGGAATTAGGAAAACAATACCATTTACATTAGAAACAAAATTAATTACCTACTTAAAAATAAATTTAACGCAGGAGATGAGGGATTTGTACACTGAAAACTATGCAACACCAGTAAAAGATATTAAACAATACACAAATAGAAAAGCATCCCTGTTGGCAGATTAAAACACTTGATTGTGTTAAAATAATGCATGGGCCAAAATGATCTACAAATTTGATATAAATTAAATGAGTCAAACTTCAAAAGTATTTCTCAACAAAGATAAAGACAACTATACAAAATTCAGATGGAGGTACAAAAGAACCCAACAGTCAGGCTGGGGAGATAGCTCAGTAGAATAAGCATTTGCCTGGCAAGCACAAGGTCCTGAGTTCAATCCCAGGTACCACAAACATAAATAAATAAGTAACTCAACAGTCAAATCAGACCACAGAAAGAAGAACAATGTTGAAGATACACACTTTCTGATTTCAAAGTATTTGAGAGAGTTAGAAAAATAAAATCTCAAAACATACAGACAACTGATGCTAAGAATAAATAATGGAAAAAGAATCATCTTCTCAACAAATAGTGCTGAGAAAACTAGATGTACCAGAACAAAAGAACAAAATCATACCTTCTTCTTCTTTTTTTTTTTTTGTTTTTGTTTTTGTTTTTGTTTTTGTTTTGGGGGGGGGGGGTTTGGCAGCACCGGGGATTGAACTCAGGCCTTTGCATTTGCCAGGGAAATGCTTATTATTCCACTGAGCCATCTCCCCAGCCCCCATACCTTCATTTTTATACTGCACAGAAATCAGCTTCAAAGGAACTAGACTTAAAGATAAGACCTAAATCTACAAACCTAAAAGACAATATAATGTTAATGATGCTGGTATGATGATGACATCATGAATATGACAAAAAATAGACAGTAAAAATAGACAAGTAGAATTGCATTCAACTAAGAAGCTTCTGCACTGCAGGGGAAAAAATTAACAAAGTAAAAAAGAACCTCCTGTATTGGAGAAAACACCTGCAAAGCATATATTTGAAAAAGAATGAATATCCAAAATGTATAAGAAACACCTATAACACAATGTCAAATAAAAGCCCAATGTAAAAATGGGCTGGGGATTTTTAAATAGGCATTCCTCCAAGGAAGGCATGCACATGACCTTCTTTATATAAGAAAAGATGCTCAATGTCACTAAACATGGGTAAATGGAAGTCAAAACCACAAGGAGCTATCACTTCACAATATTCCAGATGGCTATGAGCAAAAACAAGGAAAATAAAAAAGGGTAGGAACTCTTAGTGAAGATATCAAGGTATTGGCAGGACTGCAAAATGGTACCACCTTGTATTAGCTAGCTTTTCCACTGCAGAAAACAATGCCCAACATCCACAATTTAAAGAAAGTTATTTGGTTCATGCTTTCATGGGACTCAGGCCATGAGCAGCTAGCTGGCTGCAAGGCAGGAACAGCATGAAGGCAGAGCATGAAGGCGGGGAAGCTGAGCAGAGTGAGGAACAGCATCAGAGAGGAAGGAAACATGGACAAGACGGAGCACCTGACGTTATGTCCGCATGACCCTCTCTGAAACACCCAGAAATGTGCTGTACTAAGCCCCCAAGCATTTCTCAACCCAATGAAATTGAGACCATTAAGATTAACTCTCCCAAGCCTATATGAGAAATAGTACAGAAGTTTCTAAAAAAAAATTGAAAGTACAATTACATTATGCATCCATCTCACTTCTGTGTATTAACACCAAAGAATTGAAATCAAGATCATGAAGAAATATTAACCATGCATCATAAAGACATTCATTCAAGAAAACTTCCAGAACTACTTCAGGATGATGAGATTCAATGGGCTTGAGGGAGGGGGAGTATTTTGAAAGAGATGAATGGCAACATATCTTTTATCACAATAAATTTCATGTAAGCAGTCACCAAATATTTTGATCTACGAACAAAAGAAAGGTAGAGATAAAGAATGTGGGCACATAGTAAGTGTACTGTAAGTCTCAGGAAGCCTTTGTTCCCTTTCATTTTCTAAATGAAATAGGAAGCAAGACCATGAGCTGAGAGTGGGCTAAGGAGAGGAAGTCTACGACATGCACCCAGTGTGAGAGGCATGAAGAAGGGTGGGCTCCCCCACTCACTACCACACCTGGGGCCCAGCTCATGGGATTTATTCCCTTAAGAATTCTGTTCTCAATTTGATGAAGGTGACCCCACTCCCTGACCACCTGAACCACACCCTGGAAAACAATCCATACCATAGTAGGTATTTATTGTTCTTCATATGAATTATCATTTACACACTTTATTTTTGTCATGCCCACTACAGCCTGAGTTCCTTGAAGGAAAGTCTTCTCTAGGTTCTTCAGTGCTGTTCCCCAATACCTAGAAGAGGGCACACCTGGCATGTATTTGATTCAACTATCCATAGGTTAAATGTTTCTCAGCAGTGTAAGCACCTGACTGGCAAGTACAAGGCCCCAAGTTCTATCTCGGGGACCACATGCCAGCTGGTCCCAAAACAAGGCATAGCAGGACACATCTGCAATCTCAGTGATGGGGAGGCTGAGACAGAAGGATCACTATGGGTCTGAACTGTGTAGTGAGACCCTATATCAAATAAATAAATAAACAAACAAACAAACAAAATGCTGAGGTAAGTGCTGTCTACACGGAACACTTACTTAGGGATGGCATCTCTCTGTAAGTATGATTCTAGAAGAAAACACATTTATAAATAAAGGCTCTGTGGACAAAAAGTCAACATAGTGAATTTAACTGTGGTTTTGGTACTACCATTTGAACAGCACAGCTAAAACTTGCTGTGTCAATATTCTTGCTGAAAATATCTACGAACAAACTAAAACTAGACATAACCCGAACTGGGGCAATGATCTCTAAGTACAACATCAAGACAGTAAGTATGTCTGTAAAAGTCTGCCAAATGGTAAAGTTGTAATAGAGACCCCACATTTAATATTTCCTTTCACTTTGTCTCTTATTCGTTCGTTTTTGTCTCCTTAACTGTTGCTAAATATAATCTAGAGAGAGAAAAGTAGCGATTCTCTGATATTGTTTAGAAGCTTAAGTCTCATGACACAACACTACATTCAATCTTCTGTGTCCAACTCTCCAAGCTCTAGCAGCTGGGGAAACAGAGACCTGAGCTCTCACTACCTTATCAGAGAAGCTGAATGTCCTACTGATTTTTTCAGAAAGAACATCACCAAGATGTAATAAACGTAAATGTCAATCACTATAAAAAAGGATGAATTTTTTTAAGTTACTCTTCCTTAGGAACAGATTAGTTCTTGACTTAAATAGCTGAAAACAGTAAAGCATTCATTTACAAACAGCTACCCTTATCAAATACTTCCATAACACAAGTTTAATAATTCTTGTTATTTTTGTTTTATCTCAGAGCAAAACGTTAACAGAACAATCTTCTCCTGGCTCCTGATGCCACATTTTCTCAAGTAGAAAGATGAAGAATTTAAGGGGACACTGCTTCGCTGTGAGCCACGGCTAACACCCTCTCCCCTTCAGCATTTCTCATGACATCTTTGACAGGAAGTGGCAGAGTCAGTGCTGCTGGTTTTGAGCTGTGCCTTCCCTTTTATGGAAAAATATCAACAGGGAATTTTTTTTTCATGGCTGGAGGTCTCTTCCTCGTCTAAATATTAAAGTCTGACAGGTCTTTCCAGCATAATCATACTTGTTGCTTGTTAATTAGGACCAGAGCGATAACTATTAAAAGTTGAAAGAGTTTCCTGGTGGTTGCAACAAGTTTCAACATGATCCCAGCCTCTGTCAATAACCACAAGGGGAAAAAGAACGCAAAAGGAAAATGCCTCTCTAGAGTCCTACATTTCTGAGAGAACAGTGAATGCTGCTACCTTTCTCCCTTAACAGTTCAGTGCCAAAAGAGACCAAATAGGAGGCCAAGGAGCGTGGAAAACAGAACCAGAGGAGGAGCTAGGAAACTTGGGTCTAAATACTAGCACAATCAGTACTTACTTTTAGTCAAAATGTATGTGGCACATACAGCTTCCCTGAGCCTCTGTTTCTTCTGTTGTTTTAAAGGAACCTACTGATGGATGATAGAATCAATAGGCTGTGGGGCAGTATCTCCGTTCTAAATTGTTTCCATCAACCAATTTAAAGTCTTGAAGAACACTCTACAAAACATTCCTGAAAGTACGGCATCACAGTTTGCCTCTTTTTAATCAGCAAATTTTCAGCATGATGCAGTCGAACATTGGTGTGCCACTTTTCAATTTTAGAAAATGTGTCCTTTTCCATATATTATCCCATTTGCTCCTGAGTAATCTTGTGAAATGTCTGTCAGTGAACCTGAGAAACTAGGAAAGAAAGAAAATGACAGAAGTGATGAAGCGGTCTGCCCAAAGTCAGAATGAAGAGTCCAGAACTATTACTCCAACTATCGGCCCCTTCTACTTAACTTGGAATTGTAACTTACCAGGACAAGCCCAGTTCTGTGGCTAATGGTCAGTTAATAGAAATAAGATGACACAGAAAATAGAAATAAAAAATAAATAAGGAGAGAAAAATTTAAAAACTCCCCAAGAAAAGGATGACACATGGCTCCTACAAACTCAGGTAATATACTGCTTTAATATATTACTTGACTCTTTTGGGCTCTCCTATCACCCCCATTTAACTCATACTTCAGAGAGATCAGCCTAAAATAAATTGGTCTGCTAGGGCTTGTTTCCTAACACAAATATTAAACATAGCTACTAGGGCCTATGTATATGTTATCAAAATAATGAGACGCAGGGCCAGCCAGATAGCCCAGCAGACTAAAGCACCTGCTTAGGCAGGCACAGGGCCCAGGGTTCAATCCCTGGTATGCAGTGCCAGCCCCGACACCGGGGCGCGCTGAGCCAAAGACTGAGACTGTCATGGTGGCACCGCCTATAATCCCAGCACTTAGAAGGCTGCAAACAGGAGGATCACTATGAGTCTGATTTGTGCAGTGAGACCCTGTAGACCCTGTACTAAATATATTAAATAATAATAATGAGACACAAATAATTTATAGACCATACACGTTAACAAAAAGAAAACCATGACTATCATCCTATGTGACTGAACTAAATTTGCATTACTCAAGAAAAAATAAAAAGTAAACAAGCAGAATTTTAGGAGAGTGCAAGGGTAAGGTTCCGGGAGGTACAGTCAGCATTCAGTAGTCCCACCAAAACTCTTAGGCCTAACTGTGGAATAGTCAAAACAAACACAACCCACAAATAGGACTTACAGCTTGCATTCAGGGAGACAAGTGTAAACTATCTTAAATACCTAGTCAACATATAAATAAGATTATAAACCCATACACAAAAATAACTGCAAATCTAGCAGCAAGGCCCATTACTCTGCATTTGACCAAATCACGTTATGAAGAGCTAACATCTCTGTGAATGTTATCATGTTTACCAATGCATTTTTTTTAGCCACACAAAAGTCCTATGAGTTAAATCCAGTTTTATAGGTGAAGAAAGGGAGACTCAGAGTTCAATGACCCATACACAGAAAATCCAGACAATGATTTTAAATCCTCTCCATACAATGCTACAGTTGAAACAGCAATACAAACCTGTACTGGACTGTATTATGGAGCTAATAAGTACATTATTCAAGCAACAAAGAACAAGGAGAAAAACTATAAAATTAACATATAAAAGTCTCTTGGAAAGCCAATTTTCTTTTTTTCTTATTTTTAGGATTTTTATTTATTTACTTATTTCTGTATTTTAGGGAAGGGTCTACAGGGTGTTCAGGGTCTGACTATTAGCTCCCACTCGTAGTGATCTGCCTGTTTACAGCCTCCCAAGAGCTGGGATTACAGGTGCATGCCACCACGCCCAGCCTCAGTTGTCATCTCAGCGCACCCCTGGGGCAGGGCTGGCACTGCAGGCCCAGGGATCAAACTCCCGGCCCCTGTGCCTGCTTGTAGGCACTGTAATCCACTGAGCTATTTGGCCAGCCCTCAGAAAGTCAAATTTTATTGCCCTTCTCCATTACATGTAGCATGTAATAATAACAGATTTAGAGTTTGAAGCTGCAAGAAAAAATAGAAGGAAGAAAGGAAGGACATAATGAAGAAAGAAAATGGAAGATGGAAGATAAATTTACTAAGATAAACACATTCACTTCTGTAAACATAGATTGCAATAGCAATATACAACTGTACAAAGTAGTGTGAGGTCTTATACTTCAACAAGACTATGTACTTGAAATTTAGACAGAAAAATTAAGGTATTAAAACTAAAATCTATTATAGGTACCAAGATTTTATGGTCTTTTAAAAGTTACCTATGGCAAATTCTATATTATTATGGAGATAATAAAAGTCATATACAAAGATAATTCAAACTTAATTCAAATTTAGAGGGCCAGGGAAATAGCTCAGTAGAATAAGCACTTGCCTGGCAAGAGTCCTAAGTTCAATCCCTGGTACCAAAAAAATAATTGGTAAAAACAACTGATACCCACTTTAAACTTTATTTATGGTATGCACATTAATTTCAGTTTTTCTTGGTTACTTCCTCAGAAAACCTTTTCCATTGGATAACCCCCTCCAAAAAAGGGGAATTTTCTAAGTAAGTTGAGTTTTCAAATTATCTCACATGTGATTAAACAGCACTCAACTATATTCTGTTAAGCTGCCCCTCTTTGTGGAGCCTGCTCTTGTTTACACGAATGCCTGTAATGCATGTTCCTGTGAGGGAGCATTCCCAAGTGTGTTGACATTACCCAAACAAAGAATCTGGACATGGTGACAGTGGAGATACCCTCTAAAACACAATCATATGAACCCTTGAATAGTGACTTTTTATCCATGTAAACCCCAAAATTATGTGTTTTAGAATTTATTACTATGTAAGTTATTCAGGAAATTATACATACATAATTTTGTATATTTTTTGCTGTTTATCAACAGAAAAGATCTATTTTCAAACAACCGCACCAATCTACATGAGGCCAGACTGGTATTGAAGAGCCAAAAAACAAACCCAAATGAAGAAACTCTACTAAAGGCCACTATGAAAACTGAAGCAAAATCTGAGTAATATTAAGCAGGAAAAAATTAATCTACAATTCAAATATTTACACCCTGAAAGTACTAAATTATTTTCTGAATAAAAAGCAAGAGTTAAAAGACTGTGCAGATTTCATAATCCAGAAAGAATAGGCATACCAACCTAAAAATGGACACATTTTTCTGTGTCAGTTACAACAGGTGCACACAAAAACATGAAATACACTGTGATTATGGCTATAGTGTCTATATTTAAAGTGTAACACCAAAGTAATTTATTTGGAACCTATTTTAAATTTTACAGATAAGTGTTGTTATGGTTTGTGTGTATTTGTCCCTCCAAAGCCCCATGTGCTCACTGGGGTGTGCTTTAGGAGTTTAAGATTAACTCATGATCCACTGAGATTATGTGTCTGAGTGCTGCTGGGATTATGGGTGCAAGTGCTGCTGGGATTATGAGTGTGAGTGCTATACCTGGCCTGGGTCAGATAGCCTGAATGCAGCGTAAGGGAGACAGACTTGCTCTCCGTTGCTGTTGCTGCCGCTACTCCTCCCATTTGCTCTTGCTCTTTGCCACTTCCATGAACAGTGGCTTTCTGCCATGTTCCACTCTGCCTTGGAGTCAGATGAGTATGGACTGAAACCACCACTAACTGTTAGCTAAATAAACCTTTCTTTCCTTCATTGTGAGTGTTGGGTATTTTGTTCCAGCAAGGGGAGAAAAGTAACCAAGACAAGTGTGTTCCATTAAAGAAGTGAGTGTAAGATACTAAATAGACTCATTTTTGCTACTAGTATTTACACTAACTTTAGCAGACACCCTGCTTTGTAACACTCTAATTTACAATTGAACCAAGGAAATGGACTGTCACTTTAGTTCCACAATTTGTGTTTCCCTTCATTCCCTCCTTCGATTACTTGCTTGCCTGTACCAGACCTGGTCAAATATATATTTTTGACTATTTTCAAATAAAAAGCCTTCCTTCAAAGTTAGAAATCTTGCTTGCTGTAGTTACTAGACAAATATGCCTCAAGTTATACAACAGCAATAAAAGAGACTTCCCAAATATTCTGAGCAATTTCAGTAGCCAGACCTCAAAGTAAAACAAAATAGAACCACAAAATTAACATGACTTTTTTGAGTCCAGGGTCTCTATATATTGAAGATAAAAGTTAGAGAAAGTGATCAGTTCTGTTAAGTAAAGTCTCTTGAGAGGACATATCAAATGTAAATAGAATGACTATAGCTTATCAAAATAGGAGGTCACTTTCCTACTGAAGAGGGGGAAAAGCCATTTATGGAGGTATACTAAACATATTATTTCAGAAAACAAACTATTTAGATTTTGGTAGGTACCTGATTCCACATCCTTCTCTATTCCATCTTGAGGTTGGAAAGCTCAAAATTCATTTAACATATCTGGTCATATATGAAGAACCAAAAGCCTTGAATCTATTGCCTTTTCAACATGCAGACATGACCCAAACCACTTAGCGACAGTCAATGAAGAAACAAAGATACACTGAGATAGGTAGAAAAGATGTTAGTTGGACTTCGTATGAGGCTGCTACCTCCTCTAGATTCCCAATGAATGTACACCAGTCATTTAATTAAGATGTACAATATCAACCACAAAAAAGGGGACAAGAACAGATGGTTAACATTACCAAGTGGACACACTTCAATTTTCAGTGAGGTCACTTACGTAAAAGCAAATTCACCAATGCTGTCTAGCAAAATAGATAGATAAATTTTATAAGATTGATGTCAAGAAAGACAGATTACTATTAAAAGTGTGATTTTCTATAAGAAAAAAGTATGTACCTTCAACAAAGATATGGACCTCCAAGAATCTGTTTCTATATGACTTCAGAATGAAATAAGAAGTTGGAACCAGGCATAGTGGTGCACGTCTGTAATCCCAGCACTCAGGAGGTTGAGACAGGAGGATCACTGAAAATTTGAGACCAGCCTGGGGGTTGCACAAGATAGCACAAAGCTGACCTGAACTGCATAGCAAGACCCAGTCTCAAAAAAAAAATAATAAATAATGAAAATAATAATAAAGAAGTGGTCATGTATAAATATACCAGTTTTGGAGGAATCTAAAAGAAACATAGAGTTTCTCCAAGGAACACTGTAAACTGATTTTACTAGTAGCTAACTGCTAACCAGAAACCAAAATAGTGCCAAGCTACTAAAACATCACCCATACTCTCTCAAAAGAGAAGACTGACAATGTCAATGAATCCTGTGACTGTATTCTGTACCTACTATTTTCATTAGAGCAAAATAAACTAATTTACAATTCTATGGTCCCAGTGAATTTTTAACTTTTCAATAAATTATCATTTAACATTTTAAATAATTTTTTTTTCTTCACACCTCTGACACACAGATGTACTTCTATTTTTTTTTTCTTTTTATTCCAAGTTAAGAGTTGATTTTTTTCTAAGATTTAATGAACCTGACATTGTATTGGAATTAGACTGCAGTCATTTCGATTTGGTGAGGAAGATGTCCCAGATAAAAAGATAAAGTACCAATTTCCTAAGTAAGTTAGAGCTACTGTTGACACTGGAACTCAGAGCCCCTTTGATATAGAAGATAATTTGATGTTAATTTCTCACACATACAACACAGTGCTTTCCTGATACATGGAACACAGGCTCTTTATAACAAATACCCAAAAGATCTTTAACTGGTAGTTAGGAAACATGCTTTTTCTAATCATGGAGTCGCTTTTTAAATATTGTATTTTTAAATACTCATTTAGGAAAACTAATGAGGTAAGATATGAGAGGGATAAAGAAGGTAGTATGTTGTTTTCAAAATTAAAATTTTCAGGACATCAGTCCAGCAGGCATAAAACAACATAAAGCAAATAACTAGATAATCAAACAATAAAAACAAACTAGAAAGAATATGAAAGCTTTTTTAAAAACTGTTATTGCACATATGCAATAATTACTTCCATCAAGACTTTTATTATACATTTGTTTTTATGGAATCATAATGCACAAGTGCATGCCATTGTTTAAACACATTCTCCACATACCCCATAGCAGAATATGATGACAATATGTATTAAGGATAATACAGAAAATGTGGCTAAATGCATTCTGTATTATGGTTCCATAATACAGCATGCAAATGGTTCTGACTAAGCAGACACAGGAGACGGTCGTTAGTGTGCATGCTGTGAATGTATATTATGAATAATGCATAGCACTTGGCTAACCCTAATGAGTCCATTGACATCCTATGGGGTCCAAAGGAGGCTCACATCCCAAAGCACGGTCCTGGCACATTTCTATCCACCAATCATTGTAAAGGAGAAGGAAAGAAAAGAAAACCCAGAACAATACTATGAAAACAAAGGACATTAAACTGACTGTGCTCTCATGCTAGGTAAAGAACTGGGGAAACTCTGAAAAGAGAACTAAAAAAATCTACCTGACATCATCAGTCCACTTAGCCTTCCAAAATCATCCATTGCAATTCAAAAGGGACAAAAGCTGAAGTTGAGGGTTCGGTTTGATTTCTTTTCTTTAGTTTTCCTCAAAGAGCTGCTATTACCAGGAAAATCTGAGCAATCCGTAAGAAAAGTGACCAAACTTTTAGACCACAGTGGCAGAAAATCTTCCCACTTTGAAAGAGGAACATTTACAAAATGAATTTTAGTCAGTTAAATAAGTAAATAGATATAATATGTCTAAAAGCACTCTTTAAAGCAGAAACTCCTTAAGACTCTGAGTTTTACACAACTTTTTAGAGTCAAAAACAATGTAATGGCCTGTTATTTATAGCATTTTTTAAAAATGTTGTTTTCCAGTAGGCATTAAATAGAGACTCTTGAAAATTCAGTTCTAAAAAGAGATGCCGTATCTATTTTCCCTTCATGGGCACACTGTAAGCGAGCATCTATGCGGACAGGTTTAACATGTCTCCTGAGCCATGAATGTAAAGCGGACCACGCCATGTTCCAGACACACAAGTTAAGGTTGCCAGAGTAGTCTGCGCACCCAAGAGCAGGAGTGAGAAAAGTGGGGCAGCTGCTTCTTCCTGGAGTTCTTGGGGCGGGTGGGAAATGGGCATTCTGAGAACACATCCCCAGGGTACAGAGACAGGCAGGGGCCAGCCACTTGGGGGATGCAGCAGGCCAAGAAAAACCCTGCATTCAGAAAGCACGCAAGAGCAAAATGTCAAAGGGGAAGCTGGCCTTAAAGCTCTGGGATGGAGTTCTTGTCCCTTTGCCCAGCCCTGTGATGTCTTCCCATTCCTTTCCTAGGTACCAGAGCCAGGCACAGACAAGGCGAAGGCCCAAACTGGAAACTGCTACACAACCTAAGGCATAAATATCTTCAGCACAGACTCTGAACCACAGGTCATTTACTACCCCATATTTGGATTCAAATCAGCTCCTGGCTTAGCAAAGAGGGTAGCATAGCATACATGCTATGAATTGAGGACTCAAGAGAAGACCCCTTGTGAAAAATAATATTGCCATGTTTTGCCCCATCTCTCACCAGAAGCACAGGCAGAAATACAATATTAACATTAAACATTCAAGAAAAACAACCTCTCAAAAGTTTCTATTTAAAGTACAATACTCCTGGGTATAGTTTAGCAAAAATCATGATACATTTGTGTTTGTTTTAATTTGCTTCCTCTTGTGAGAAGAACCGGGGCAAAAGAGAAGCCTAGTGTGTTTGGGGTAGGCACAGAGCAACTTCAAATTAGGGGTGTGACACCATGGGACACATGGACAGATTCACTTTTCTTGCTTTCCCAGTTGTACTGACACACAGCCAGGGATTCCAGGAGGAGGAACTAAACTTCAACAGATTTTAATGCACTCCTAAAGCTTAGGAAGTCACGGGCACTGTATTATTGTTTGTATTTACACTTGGGCAAGCACAGATGCCGGCTTAAGATCAAGCAGTATAAAAATCATGCAGAAACAGAAGGTATCTTTTGGACCCACTCCTGCTCTTTGCCTCGTTTTAAAATCTGCCTCCATCCAGTGCAATAGAACAAAGTTCAGTTCCTGATACAACAATTCCACAAAGCTATTCTGCCTTTGAAAACCATTCTCCACCACAGCCGGTCCCAGCCACACTCTAAGTGGCTGACGATTGCCCCCCCAAGCTCCCCAGTGTTCCTTCACCCCTCCCAGATGCCACCAAAAGAATAACAGAAAGTCTTTCAATAGCACTTTGCTTCTCAGCAGGAAGCTGTACTGTTTGTGATATCCATTCTGATACAAACCTAAATTAGGCCTCTGGAAATAGGTAATGCATAAAAAGAAGCATTTTGTGTCACCAAATTATTATTATAGGTTACTGTTAACCCTTGGAAGATAGAGGTGAGCTCTGCAGCTCCCTACTGAGGTGACTATTTGTCATGAAATCATAGGCCGTACCTCAAAAGATGTTTCAGGTGAGCTTGCTACAAGGCAAACTATCTAGTTGACCTATAGGATTCTGATAGCTAGTTTAAGTGGGGAAGCTAAGAGAAACGCCAGTTAAACAAAAGGATCAGCACAGCATGGGGAACCAGCAGTCAGCTAGCACACGTTTAACAGCTGACAGAGCCTGGAGAGACATGAAGGGATCAAGGTACTTTTCCAGCCCTTCAAAAGCTCTCCCTGAAAAGACTTGTAGGGTTTAGAGGGGCAAAAGTGCAAAACAACACAGTTTTTAAAAAGCGGTCTCTTTTATTAGTTAGCAAAATTACTAACTAGTCCTTTTATGACAACAAATTAGAATATCAAATATACAAATACATACGCGTATATATTGATACAATGGCAAATATGCTGACATTTGTGGTTTTTGTTTTGATGGTAACTTTTTTTCAGAAATTTAAATGTCTGGCTTATAATTAAGATTCAGAGAAATCTATGAATTTACCCTAAAGCCACGCCTGCATCATAGTTTTAGCACCAGTTCTTTAAATCATTTGTCATCTTTACTTTTTCCAGTCTAAATATTGTAATATTTAATCTTCTCTTACTCTTCTTTCTTGGGTGCTCAATTAATAAATCAAGCTGCATTCATAATGCTGATCATAATCATAGCTGAACTTAAAAATCCAAATCCAAGACCTTTTTCTTTTAAATTCTATGAGTGAAGGAAACGTGCAGAATATGCACAATGTCTTCTCACCTTTCCGCACAACCTGGGTCACTTTTGATTAAAAGCTGTGCGAAGAAGAGCTGTGTCATATACTAGTAATAGCTTTTCATTCTCCTGCATGCGTTCTTATTCTGTGTTTTGGTAAAAATTATCACATATGCCTGGTTTATCTCATTAAAGTAAACAGACACGACTGAGTTCTTATCTCTCGAAACACAGTAAACATAATATAAAAATGTAATTCCCTGAATTGGAATAACTGATACTTACTGAATAAACAGCTAAACAATTAAAGTTTCTTCAAAGGGAATACCATAAGCTGATGAAGAGGAGCAACCAAATGACTTTGCAAATGATCACATGGAAGATAGAAGAGCTTACAACCAAAGTCTCCTAGGAAGTTCAGGAAGCTATGGACACTAGCCAATAGCACAGCTGCCTAGAGTTATTAGTTAGTCCCTGAAATTTGAAAGCAAAGTAGATATTCCTTACTATTTTCCTAAACAGTACCCCTTAAATGATAGGCTGCTTTTAATGTCCAAGAATCTTGATGAGGTCCGTTCTAGTTAGCAACATGATGTTCAGATTGAGAAAATGTCTATTCAGTCTCACTGAGCTGCAGTGTAACATTTTAACCTCAAGAGCCCAAGAGCCATACTTCTCAGAGTGGGCCACTAAAAGAGAGCCCAACACGATCTCACTTGAAGAATTGTGACCAGCAAATGATTTGGATTACTCAAAACATCCAGATAGCCTCTGAAAGCCAGCTACTGAAATAAATCGCTTATGTTTTCATTTTCTAAAATAAGCCAATTTAAATATTCGCTAGCATTTCATTTAGTCACAGTAAAACACCTCCCTGTTGACAAGGCACTTCATGGAAAGTTTCTGCAGGCTCTTTGTCCACACTGTACATACCTGTGCAGTCCTCTCCCTGGGAAGTTGTTTTTGCCTTACCTTCCTCCTTAAAAATATTCCTACACCCATGCTGGCTTTGAAGCTGTTCAGCTAAAATTTAGATTCATTGGTACTTTTCCATAGTTACATTTCTTGTTCGATTGATGTTTCTTTTTATTTATTCTGAAGTTTTCGATGTAAGACAAACAAGAATACCACCTTCTAAAATTACTACTATCCGACCATCCTCCGATGCAACATTAACGGGAAGCAATATTCTCCAAAGCTATGAAGCATACACTGCCCTAAATTACACTGCAGTTGCTGCCCTGAGCTCACACATTTTTGAGTAGAAAGGCTCCCAGGGATCGCTCTGTACTGACTGCACTTACTGCTTTAAAATATTTTTAACCCAGACGCTGAAGTGCCAGCCTTGCAGTTCCTCATGCTAATCCCAGTTTGGGTGGCTGTTCTTAAGGGAAAGCATTCAAAACATTGTAACAGTGCATCAACTTTGACCCTTTTCACTTAAACATGAGACTAAAAAAAAGTTTGAATTCCAGAGGGAATCACTGAACTCTGACCTGCTTAAAATTAGTTTTGTTTTAGTGCCTTCATGGTGACTCAACGAGCCAATTTTCCAGACACTTAAGACATTTCTGCCCCTGAAGATTCCAGTTCAAGTCCACAGCTATGTTCACTGCTCAGATCAGAACACTTTGTCCCAGAGCTGCAAGCAACAAATTCCCACATCTCCATCGCTTTGCCAGATGTTGGCATTACTTGGTATTAAGCTGGATCTAAACACACACACATACACACACACACACACACACACACACACACGACAGGCTCTTTTTGCTGTTGTTCACTTAGAGCCTTTTAGAAAGCAAAGTTTTCCACTCAAAATTCAGTCACGGGGAAATGTTTATCAAATTATATAAGCATTACTTAGTAGCCTAACTTCCACAGGACCAAAACTCCTATCTTACAGTTAGCAGTACTTTAACATATTCAAATTACAATATTTCTAAGTGTGTTTACTCATGGGGGGTGGGAGGCCTACTGAGATGTTATTCTCTATTACAGATTTTAGAAATCTGTCAAGGAATGATTATCATATCACAAATGATAATATCACAATATTATGCGTTCCTTCAATGGAACTCCAAATATGACATGTTGTCAGAAATCTAGGCATTAATAAGTACAATACCTTTACCAAAAACAACCAAAGGCCTAGTGTGAGTTCAGCTTGATTCAGTCTCTCAACCACCACCCCCTCCTTTTAGGAAAGCAAACTTGGCAAAAGCAAAACAGCATCCAATTTTATTAATATAAACTAAAGTGTTAAAGAACGAAGTCTAGAGCTATTCCTGCTTAAACTCATGTTTTAATTCTTTTAGAAAAGTCAAAGATAAATGCATTCAAGAAAAGAAAATCCACTTAGTTGTATGAAGCCAGAGAAAAACAAATGTTAACACAGTCAGTTAACCAGGAGAAAAGAATCAATATGACACAAATGACTCTATACAAATCACATACCATGTTAGACAAGAAGTCTTTATTGTCCTCCGACTGGTGAGTTAAATATATTGAAAGGTGGTGCAAAAGGTGGTATGCATCATCATATGAAAACACTGGTCTACCCTAAAATCTCTCCATTTTCAAAGACCTACACCATGGGGCCTGGGAGATGGGTCAGTGGAATAAGCACTTGCCTGGCAAGCACAGGGGCCTGAGTTCAATCCCCGGTTTCACAAAAAACAAAGACCTACAGCAATGACTTTCTTAAAATAAAGGCATTTGGTCCCTATTGCTACTGCCTAGAAACTGAAAGTCAGAAAGTACATAGATGGCACAGATCATAAAAAGAGAACACAACAGAAGTTTATTTTAATTTTTATTCTCCATGAGACAAAACTAAGTGTAGTTGAAATACACAGAAAATAAAATCTATTTGACTGAGTCTCTCTGGAAATCATTTCTTTAATTTGCTACATATTCAAAAAAGAGTACAATTAAGTTTTGCAACTTCAGCATACATACATTAATGTAGACCTATTTCAATTTTATTTAATTCATAAATCACTCAACACATCAATATGGAATGATCCCAGGTTTCTGAAATTAATAAAATATTTGGAAATCATTCTGATTACTTTTACATTTCAAGCACATGTAACTATTTAGGTCCTTTACTGGTGGTTAAGAAAACAATCGCTAACAGTTTTAAAAACTAGGTCAATCATTTATATGAAGAGGTCAACAGAAATGAAAAATTTACATGCTGCCAACTAATACCTTCAAAGATACAATTCACTATGAATAATGTAAGGTGCTAATGAAACACATATTTACAAGTCAGATAGTAAACTCCAATATTTAAATGAAATAAAATTATACAGAGATGTTCCCATGTTAGAACCATTACCTGAAGAATCTGCCAACATAAGATTAGCATTGTAGTTGCTCAGTCTTCTAATTGTCTTAATAATAAAATATGCTACTAATTATGTAAGGTATTTTGACCTTGCATTCCAAAAGAGAAATTTGCATTTTTCTTTGTATACTTAGTAAAAACTAATATATGGTGTCATTAAAAAGTAATTCAACTGGTTTTTAAGCAAACATACCTTGTCATCTAAGTCCAAAGGCATTTTCTTTTCTTAGTGGTCACCTTTCAGAACAACACCTAATTAAAGATTAGCCATTATTCACAGTATTTTTATCTACTTCTGAAACTACTAAGTTTGTACACACACACTTCTAAATATCCTCAATGGTGATAAATTTCCTAATCTGAAAGTTAATTTTAGCTATTTTCATCATTTCAGAGAGAAATTTATAGCCAATTCTTGCGAATAAAAAAATGATGAATCTTGGTATAAAATGTGATTAGAAAATAATGAGATGGAAGGTTTTTTTTTAGTCAGGCTTGCAAATCATTCAAACAACAATTCTAAGAGAGGAAGTTCCCATAATGCTTTGAGGAAGGGCATCATTGGAATAGAAAATTTGCTTTTCTGAGTGTTAACGGTAAAAAATAACATTTATATGGACGCATAAATTACAATGCATTACTTCAAGAATCAAACTGTACTTTTCAGTCATGCTCTGCAAATATTATATAGAGAGAAGTTACATATTTTCATTTAGATGACTATACATATGCCTACTAAAGCTTCTGTGGGTGAGATAACAACAGATTAATCTGAAACATATATATAGATAATATAACTTTGATGTAATTCTTTTGGTCTTTACAAAAATTAATATTCAATTTTTTAAAAAAAAATCATAATGAAATAGTCACATCCAACCCCAATCTGTAGGCTTCTATACACTCTCCCCTATACACAGTCAACACTTAACAAGAGTTCAGGGTGGGATTATGCACAAAAACTGCAAATTTAAACAAGGTGTGATCGTAGACTTTTTCACACATTATTGTATCACGCTGCACCAGAACACTTAATGTATGCACAGTTCCAAAATAGCTTGGGCTATTACTGAACAGCCCTGAAAACTACTAAAATCCTGATGAGGGCACCTCTGAAAAGCTGTGCCTTAAAATGCACACTAATAAAAGGTGGTTTTTATGATTTGTATTGTACAGTAGGAAAAACAATAATGTCTACAGCATCCCCTCATTGTTCTGGAGTCTGATTTTTTGTTAGTTTCTACCTATAAAAGTTGTTTCATCAATATGACTAGGACAATAGGACTCAATCCTACTTAATTGACTCAATTATGGAATAAGCGTGCTTTTTTCCCTATGCTGCCCTACTTTCCTTTAAAGTTGCATTTGAATTATTGATGAAATCGCAATAAAGCATTTCTTTGTTACACATACTTTAGAAGTCAAGAAGAATGTTTCATAGTTAATTTTTAGACTCCCAACGATAAAATAAACACACTTGTTGTCCTTTCAAGAAAAGTCAATAGCATGACACAAGCTTAAAGGAGTGACATTTTCTCTATTGTTCTGAGAACATAATGTGCTGAAATGGTAAATATACCTATAAATATAAAAGAAGAAAATAGCAAGCAAGAGTATAATATGGAAAGTACTGCAGGCTCCAGGTCTTCCTGGATAATAAAAACATTTAAACTACGACAACATTGGATCTTGCTTTTCCTTAAGTATTCAAAGATTCAATTAGTCAGAGGGCAGGATGAGGCCCCTCAACATGGTAGGAAGTATAGTTTACCAGAAAAGGACATTTCTTCCATAGGCTCCTATAATTCCCACCAAACTGACTGATACTCCCTTTGTTCAGTTTCCAAACAGTGGCTAGAATGATTTTTAAATCACAAATCTGAACCCTTTTCTTTTTTCTTCTTTGCCATTGCTTTTAAAATAAAACCTTAAATCTTCACAAGACAGACAAGACCCCACGTCAGAAGACTCTGACCCCACCTATCCTCATCCTACCCTACTAACTTTGCCTGTTTCTGTTTCCCAACCACATTGGTCTCTTACACTCTATTTTACACGCTATCACCCACTTAGGAAACAAATGCATGCTGCCCTCCATTCCCACACTCCTCCCCCACCTTCTCCATCTGCTTATCCCTTCCTTTCCTCCACTGTCCAGTCCAAAAGTCTCTTCCTCACAGAAGCCTCCTAGGAGTTCCAGAATAAGTGAAGCAACCCTGCATCTCTGTAGTTTCCCCTATTCTTCCTCCATTATAGACTCGAGAGTACTCAACATGACACACGTTGACAGTAGGATGTTCTTCACCAGCCTGAAGCTACCATGAGTAACTGGTGTATTTTGCCTGTTCTGTGAGACATACTGTTAGCCCTGGCATCCTAACAGCAGCAGGGCTCCTCTAGCAAAACCACACACTCCTCTCCCCACCACTGAATGTCCCTCTGATCTGGTCTGCTTGTATTATACCTACTTGGCACTGTAATTGTATCAACTAATCCAATGTTATATAACTAATGTAACATAAGAGCAAAAGTAGATGTTTTCATCACATTAAATTAAATGTGTATGGAAAGAATAAAAGTGAATTGTTTTTAAAAAACACTAATTACGGTGTCAAGTTCAACAAAATTGGAATGAAACTGGAAAAAAGCTAACAATTTCTGCACTTAAGACTGCTTGTCAAATATCATGAAGCTCTCTTGTCACTTTTAATAAACCAAAAGTAAAAATAACAGAATATAGATTATACATACAGATTAGCTGGAAAGGTGATAAGGACCATCACTGAGGGGACCCAGACTGAAAAGCCTTCGCTATGCATCTATTAACTTGCAAATTGATATATACTGGTCATAAAATACTAAGAAACTGATGAAGCAGGTAGTCCTGAAAATCAAATGATATTTAATGTAGCTAACATTTCTTTAAGATTTAAAGCTTTCATTTTTTTAAATAAAGCTCCAACTATGAGTCACAACTACAATGGAGAAGGAAAAAACCCTCCCCATTTGTTGGTGTGATCAACTGATGAATGTCCATCTCTATCCCTAAATTATAAGCTCCATAAAGGATAGGAATGAACCTCTCCTTCTCATCATTTTAAACCCATTACTCAATTCATAATAATAACAGTCTGAGTGAAAGAATAGACTTGAAGGCCAGGGAGACAGCCCAGAGGTATAAGTACCTGCCTGGCAAGCGCAAGGTCCCAAGTTCAATCTTGGTAGTGAAAA